>SKCR01038656.1:0-101167 GCA_019454045.1 Zanthoxylum bungeanum
AGGATCTTGAAACAAATTCTTCAATGGGTCTAAATCAATTTCAAATCTGATCATATTGTCTTTCATGAGTTAGGTTTCCAATTTTTTCATGGGTTCAAAGACATCCCACCTACAGATTCGTACCACTAATGCTCTATCTGTGAGAACTCAAGGTTCATACGGCTGGATTGTAATGAAATCCAGCAAGCACAAACCAACAAGCCATTTTTGGTGCTCCAGCTAGTAAAGGTTCCAACCACCATGCATGAAGACATGCTACTTTCGGTGGTGCCAGCAAGGTTGAAGAAAAATAGAGCAAACAAACAAATTAACTCCATAAAATCAGGAGTAAAATGTGGGTGAATAGTAACCTATCATTGCCTATAAATTCAGCCTTCCAGTGTGCTTAGGATGTATCCCAAAGAGTGTAAATTATAGAGAGTTGTTGTGAGGTTTTTATTAAGTTGTTTTATAAACTTTATTTATATTCTTGAAAGTAATAGAATTGAATTCGGTTTTTCCCCAAAACCTCTCTAAAGTGATCAGTGAATCACAACAAGTGGTATCATGAGCTTCGGTTCTTCTTTGGGGTCGTAAAACCGAAAAATAGAGCTTTCGTTCGGAAAACCGATTCTGACGAAAGTTGTCAAAAATCCAATTTGAGGGTACCATCAGATAGTTCACATCGAGACGAGTTTGGTGGTATTTTTTGGAGATCAAACGGAGGTCCGAGCAATCTTCACGCGCCTACACGCGCCTGAGCGTGAACTCCACTCTCCTGCACGCGTTGTTCCAAGCTTGAAGACGATTGCGTGGCGCCACATCAACGACACGCAAGCTGACACGTCAATCGATCCTGCCACATCAATGACCACGTAAGTAACGAGTTAGCCTCGTCATCGACACGTCATCCGACACGTGTCAGCCACGTCAGCAAACCGGTCCCACATCTGCCACGTCAGCACTGCCACGTCATCTGCCACATCAGCACTGCCATGTCATCTGCCACATCAGCGATGCCACATCAGATGCCACGTCAGCAGCCTGGTAAATTTCATTTAGCCCCCTGAAGTCTTTGAAATTTACAGTTTTACCTCAAAAGTTTTAGGAATTTACAAATCAGCCCATGTGTCGGATTTAGACCAACGAAGTATCTATTCCACCATTTTCGACCATTTCGGACGCAACAGTGACCTTAGATTTGTGAAATTCAACCACAATTTTAACCTTTTTTCATTTTAAACTTTAAAACTTAAAATGGAAATGGAAGATTTCTTTCTAGTGCAATGATTAAACTGAATGCAACTAATTACTCCATCTGGAGACCTCGGATGATAGATTTTTTACATTGCAAAGATCTGTCTGATGTCATTGATTTGAAGGGAATGAAACCAGAATCTATTAAAGACTATGACTGGAACAAACTCAATAATAGAACTCTGGGTCAGATTAAGCAGTGGATCGGTCATAATATCTTCCACCACGTAGCACAAGATACAGATGCTTATGAAATGTGGAGGAAATTGGAAGACATGTTCCAGGCCAAAACAGCGCGGAATAAAGCCTTAATCATGAGGCGTTTGGTGAACCTGAAGCTATGGAGTGGAACTTTCGTTGTAGAACACACCAACGAGTTCCAAAGCCCGGTGAACCAGTTGTCTGCAGTAGACATGCAGCTGGCAGACGAAGTTCAATCCCTCTTGCTACTCAGTTCTCTTTCTGATAGCTGGGAGACTCTGGTGGTTACTCTCAGCAACTCAGCTCCAGGAGGCAAACTTACCATGCCTATGGTAAAAGATGCACTATCAAATGAAGAAGCCAGAAGAAAAGACGTAGGCTCGGATCAAACAGAAGTCTTTGTCTCGGAGCATCGAGGAAGACAACAAGAGAAAAATCAAGGTGGGAGGAGAGGCAGAAACAAAAGCAGAGGGAAATCCAAGGACGGGAAAAAGACATACAAGTGCTTCCATTGTGGCATAGAAGGCCACTTGAAGAAAAGTTACCGGAAACTGCAACGGGAGCAGAGACAAGGCAATAACTAGCCGAAGAAGAATGATGCGGAGACACTAGTAGTTACCACGGTAGATGTAGCTATATGCTCCGTCCAAGAAGAATCATGTCTTCACACCGTAACTCGGGATGTCGAATGGGTGGTAAATACTGCAGCATCCTACCACATCACTCCTCACATGGATTTCTTCACAACATACAAAGCATGAGACTTTGGAGCAGTGAAGATGGGAATACCAGTTCTTCTCAGATTGTAGGAATTGGCGAAATACAGTTGCGGACAAGTGCAGGGTGTACAATAACCCTGAAGGAGGTCATACATGTTCCAGAACTTCGGCTCAACTTACTCTCGGGGGTAGCCCTTGACAAACAAGTCTATGCAAGCCACTTAAGCAATGGCACTTGAAGGATGATAAAAGGCGCCATGGTCATCGCCCGAGGATATATCTGTGGAACCTTATACAAGACTCATGTGAAGATTTGTGCAGAAAGCCTCAATGTAGCTGAACCAGAGGCTTCTCATAATCTGTGGCACCAGAGACTCGGTCACATTAGTGAAAGAGGGTTGTCTACCTTGACAAAGGATGATCTAATCTCTGTCTCCAAAAATACTGCTCTGGATCCTTGCAATCACTGTCTCTTCGGTAAGTAACAGAGAGTCTCTTTCAATTTCTCTTCTACAAGAAAATCAGAGTTACTTAGTCTGGTGTACTATGATGTTTGTGGTCCCTTGGAGGTAAATTCACTAGGCGGTAATAAATATTTTCTGACTTTTATTGACGATGTTTCTCGGAAAGTATGGGTGTATTTTCTGAAATCAAAAGATCAGGTCCTGGACTATTTCAAACTGTTTCATGCCATGGTCGAGCATGAAACGGGGAAGAAATTGAAGTGCCTTCGCACAGACAATGAAGGTGAATACATTTCCAGGGAGTTCTATGCCTACTGCGGAAGCCACGACATTCGACACAAGAGGACTGTTCCACGCACCCCACAACACAATGGTGTCGCTGAAAGGATGAACCGCACCATTATGGAGAAAGTCAGAAGCATGATCAACATGGCTAAGTGCCAAAGCCATTTTGGGGAGAAGCTGTTCGTGCCGCCTACTACCTGATCAACAGATCACCATCTGTACCGATGAATTTCGAGATTCCGGAGAAAGTGTGGTCTGGTAAGAATCCCCCATATTCTCACCTCAGAATATTTTGATGTTTAGCCTTTGCACACGTATCCAATGAGCTCAGGCAGAAGCTCGATGCAAGGACTACTCCATGAATCTTCATAGGCTTTGGAGACGAGGAATTTGGATACAGGCTATGGGACCCGAAGGAAATGAAGGTCATCCAAAGTAGGGATGTAGTATTTCTTGAAGACCAAACAATAGAAGACATTGAAAAGCCCAAGATGTCTTCTAAATCCAATGCCAACAAAGCTGATGCAAATCCAGACACAACCTCAGCACCAACACCAGTGGCCACAGATGATAATGGGATGCAAGACATGTCAGAAGCAGAACCGGAGGAGGAATGAGATGTTGAGCAGGGGGAGCTGCAGCCTGCTCCATCAGAGGCTTCGGGATCATCCACAGATCCGGATACAACAGACAGCCAGAACCTCCAGTACGAAGATCTGAGCGAGGCCGGATTCCATCAGCCAGATACTCAGGAATACATTCTGCTTACTGACGAGAGGGAGCCAGAAACCTTCAACGAAGCTGTATCTCATAAAGAAAAAGACAAATGGCTGCACGCAATGCAGGATGAGATGAAATCTCTGCAGAAAAACAACACTTATGAGATAGTCAAGCTCCCACATGGAATGAAGGCATTGAAGAACAAATGGGTGTTCAAGCTCAAGAAAAATGGTAGCGGAAAAGTGGTGAAACACAAAGCTCGGCTAGTAGTCAAAGGATTCCTACAGAAAAAGGGAATTGACTTTGATGAGATCTTTTCACCAGTGGTAAAAATGGCTTCAATCCGAGTCATCCTAGGATTGGTAGCTAGATTGAACTTGGAACTTGAACAAATGGATGTAAAAACAACATTTCTTCATGGTGATCTGAATGAGGAAATCTACATGGAGCAGCCAGAAGGATTCAAGATTTCATGAAAAGAAAACCTTGTTTGCAAGCTGAAAAAGAGCTTGTACGGTCTCAAGCAAGCACCGAGGCAGTGGTACAAGAAGTTTGACTCATTCATGGTGGGTCAAGGCTACAAAAGAACTGCAGCAGATCAGTGTGTATACATTCAGAGGTTTCCATATGGAAATTTCGTTACTCTTCTACTGTATGTAGATGACATGTTGATTGTTGGACAAGAAGTAGCGAATATCAGCCAGCTGAAGAATGAACTCTCCAAGTCTTTCGACATGAAAGATTTAGGACCAGCTCAACAGATTTTGGGAATGGAGATTGTTCATGACAGACAAAACAAGAAGTTATGGCTTTCACATGAGAGGTATATTGAACGGATAATCAGAAGGTTCGATATACAGAAAGCCAAACCAGTCAGTGTTCCGCTAGCACACCATTTCAAACTGAGCAAGAGTTCGTGTCCCTCATTCAAAAAAGAGATGGAGGAGATGTCATCGATACCATATTCTTCAGCTGTTGGAAGTATGATGTCTGCAATGGTATGTATCAGGCCAGATATTGCACACGCAGTAGGTGTAGTCAGTCGTTTTCTCTCTAACCCTGGAAAGCAACACTGGGAGGCAGTCAAATGGATTCTCAGATACCTCAATGGTACAACGAAGTTTCGTCTGTGTTACGGGGGAGCTGATCCGATCTTGGAAGGCTATACAGATTCAGATATGTCAGGAGATATTGATGGTAGGAAATCTACATCAGGTTTCATCTATACTTTTACAGGGGGAGCTGTGTCATGGCAGTCAAGATTGCAGATGTGTATTACATTATCCACAACAGAAGCTGAGTACATCGTTATAGCTGAGGCAGGAAAGGAAATGTTGTGGTTAAAGCGTTTTCTCCAAGAATTATGGATCAAGCAGACATAATACATGATACATTGTTACAGTCAGAATGCTTTGGACTTGTGCAAAAACTCAATGTATCATTCTCGGACGAAACTCATTGTTATTCACTATCATTGGATACGCGAGGTGATGGATTAACAATTGCTGAGACTAGTGAAGATCCATACAGATGAGAATCCAGCCGACATGTTAACGAAAGTGGTTACCCGAGACAAGCTAGAGTTGTGCAGAGACATAACCGGGATAATTATCAGATGATGATGGTTTCAGATGCAGTTGGAGGGGGAGAATTGTAATGAAATCCAGCAAGCACAAACCAACAAGCCATTTTTGGTGCTCCAGCTAGCAAAGGTTCCAACCAACATGCATGAAGACATGCTACTTTCGGTGGTGCTAGAAAGGTTGAAGAAAAATGGAGCAAACAAACAAATTAACTCCATAAAATCAGGAGTAAAATGTGGGTGAACAGTAACATATCATTGCCTATAAATTCAGCATTCCAGTGTACTTAGGATCTATCCCAAAGAGTGTAAATTACAGAGAGTAATAGAATTGAATTCGATTTTTCCTCAAATCCTCTCTAAAGTGATCAGTGAATCACAACATGGATAGCATAGTTTTAGTACAAGAAGTTCATGGCTTCATTTCAATTCAGACATTGATAAGAGAATATAAAACATTATTACTAGATCTAATAATTGGCTTTCACGATAAATTATGTGGTTTGAGGCCAGAGGAACTTGCCACTGATCGAGCAGATTAAGCCTGGAAGTATCTTGATTAATGAAGTTGACTGAGGTCCTGGAAGCGAAATAATGACGGGCCAATGAATAGTTATTACTACGGTCAAGATTCTGGTTTTCTTTTTACTGGTGAAGCCATTTAGAAGAAGAAAGTCCACAGATGCTGGTTATCCATTCATGAAGCCAGGAATAGCATCAGATGCAGAACCATAATTAAAATGATAATGAATAGCATTCCAGTTTGGATGACTGCTTAATGGTGGTGATGCAATAGACAGGCTATCAGCCTGGTTGATGCCCTTCGAGCTCTTGAAGTCAGAAAAACTAGGTTGAACATCAGTTAAATAAGGAGAAGCGTACTGCTTGCATAAGCTTTCCCAGAACAAATAACAGAATCCTCGGTTTGATTGATGGAGAGACCGGGTAAAAATGCAAAAGTTATTTCCTCAATGGCACTCAAGCCAGGTTTACTTGTGTCACTTCTCCTTTTCTCTCTTTCATTATTGCCACTTCCTATATTAAAGACCCAAGAACTGAGAGAGGGAGGCCCAGAAGATATTGCAGTTGTAAAAAATGAGGATGCTCCAGTTTCCTTAGGAGCCTCCTGCTGCTTAAATGGTTTGCTGGGCCTGAAATTAGTGATATCAGAATGGAACCCCAAAGGATCACCCTGAGACTGGTTTTGTGCTACAAGGAGAGAGGTCGCATGGCGTAAGCATTCATCAGGTGGTACTGTTTGCTCTTCTGTGTTGTTTGGAGATTCCAGGTCTGTAGTAGTAATAGAGACATAGAGTGGTGCAGAATTATATCTTGTTGCTTGAAGAAGATGACTTCTTCCTCTTCAACGGCAACGAGTTTTTCATCCACAGAAGCACCAAAAAAGTAAGAAATGGCACTCCTACTTTTATCATCTGACCCATATGCTTCAACTTGATCAATCATGCCCGCCAACCACTCCCCAAAAATAAGTACAGAAGATAAAAGAGGGTTAGAGTCCCAAGGTATTAGATTTCAAACACCTTTTAACAAGGCGGCTCATGAAAATGAATGTAGCAGATAATGCCCATGGTATAAAGTCAAGCTGCAAAATAGCATTTTTGTCTTTTGATCCTTTTATTTCCTGGGAATTAATCAGATTCTCAATGGTAAAGATGAATATGGAAACTACTTGAAGAGCTCGGAAAGGACCTGTTCTGGCTGAATCCATAAGCTGATAGGACTCCAACATGGCTTTTAGTTTTGCATCATCTAATTCCATTGTTGCATCCAACTCTCTCAATGTAGAAGCAAAAGTGTAAGGCAAGTCTTCCAAACTGCCTCCAATCGAAAAGGGGCAGAAATTTAGTGCAAGCTAAACAAGAATATATCACAACCCAGCACCTAGTGCTGATTTGTGTTTAGGTTTTCAACATAATTTTCAAATTAGTGGACAACTAAAGTGTTTAATAAAACACGAGGGGTGCAAAAGGAACGAAATTAGATATTCCAGGAATGCTCAGAGCAACTAACATAGGAAAGACTATGTAACATCAAAATGGAGAACAGTCAGTACAGGAAAATGAAATGCATAGCCATTGCATTCTATATAAAGCAAATTCACAAATAGATCAGAAGTAAATTTGCGACAAGGAGTACCTGGATTTTATGAAAAAAAATTCTGATGATAAGTGACCATAAATTTGTTTCCTTAAAGCAGTCATGTTCAGCTTTCAGCATACTGCAATTTGAAAAACCATCACTTAATTGTGGTTTGATCCGATTATTGCTTCTTTCAGATGGTTTTAAAAAATCAAAATGGGCCTCCCTAGAAAGAGAATGCAAATCAGATGACCTGTCTGCAATATTATAAGAAGGGTTGTAGAGATGCCCACTGATAAGCGGTAAATATATTACTATTTACCGCCCCTCTAGCTTGATGTTTTGTAAGTTATCTCGAGTTTTATGAATGCTTTGATGTGTTTTGGGTTTGTTTTCCAGATAAAAATCATATCGAAACTCAATGAAATCAACTTGGGATGAAAACGACAAAATATGGAATAAATAGGGGTAAAATTGGAATTAAGACGCACGTCGCGACTCCGGAACGCGCGTCAGACGTGCATAAGAACAAAATTGAGGCAGAAGGTGCTAAATTCATAGCACATTCACGTCGCAACGTTGAACAATGCGCATCGCGATACTAGACCCAGCATGTCGCGACGTTGACTTCCGAGCGTCGCGACTCTCAACAACTGGCAAGCGCGTCGCAACGCTGGGATATTCGCATCGCGACGCGTCCACGTTTTCCAAGCTGTTCAAAGAAGTGTACTCAAGAAGGAACCACAACCCCTATATAAAAATAGTTTGTTCCAAGCCTAAAGGAGGAGTTTTTGGAGAGGCTCATACCCTAATTTCAGAGTCTCCACGGTGATTTTGGAGAGGAAACCAAGCACATTAAAGGATCACAGCTTAGAGACTCAGTAGTAAGGAGTTAAGGATTGACGATCTCGACTAAGTTTCTTCTTCCTTTTTTACTCCTTAATGTTTTGTTTATTATTGATTATCTATTTAGAGTTTATGAGCATGTGTAGTAACTAGATATAATCTAGGGTTGTGATGAAACCCAATATTTATGAGTTTATAAATTGAGTTCTCTAATATTTATGTGATACTTTGGCTTGTTTATTAAATCTTGATCTTAATGCTTCTTGTTGCTTGATCACCAATATGATTGATATGTAAACTTAGATGAACTTGACAAATGGATTTTAGGTTTAGTCTTATATTCAATAGCACACGATCTCATCATAGAGATTTCCCTCCAGGATAGAAATATACCTGTAGGGCGCATGTAGCCATAATTGGAACTCGACCTTAATGAATTTGGGGTTTCTTAGTTAACATAGAAATATAATTAATTGAGTTACTTAAAATATTTGCACTCGACCATTGAAAGAGGCTTGTGGATATCTTAGTGTTACAGGTTAATAAGCCAATATATTACACGAGTATAGGAGAACCAATTCATCTTTAAAATAAAATTGGCTGGATTCACAATTCTGGATGTTTTCTCCTCATTGATTACCTTTGGAATTTATCGTAGTTTTATTTATTTGTTTTAGTTATATTCAAAATCAACTAACAACTACATCCAATTTCAATTAGATACTTGTAGATAATTAGCTTCAATAATTAATAACATAAGATCGATACTTTTTATACTACTTGAGCGATACATGCGCTTGCATAAGGGTTAAAATTGCGATCACCCACAACTGGATATCAGAAATTAAATAATGAAGGATAAAATATATTGCAAAAATGGGAGAATGATCTCAAGACTTAGCCTTTCAAAAGCAAAATGAGGTTATTCCAGGCATCAGGGAAGGTTTCTTTACTTCTTTAACTGCTAAACTTCTGGCACAGTGATACCAAGCAAGGAACTCATCACCATCATAAGTTGCCAACACTGCCAACTACATACACACACGTTACACACACAATCAACTGCATTTGAAATAAAAAATATAAATTTTATAAAGGAACACATTTCAACAAAAGGAGCATAGATCCCAAGTTAAAGAAAAAGAAAATACTTGGTTCTGGGGGTTTCCACTATCAGAACCACTTGTGGCATTGTATAATTTGAATCAGAGCTTTTCTTTATTCTTTTGCGAAATTCATCATATGCCTATAATGAAGCTTCCATAAAGAATATTCAATATCTTGAAGCTCTGCCTGATCATAATCATTCAGAAGGATTTTCTCATAACTGGAGCAGACTTTGTGGTACAATTCTTGAACATCAGAGCACCCTAATCCTTTAGAATGGATCAATGTCAATAACTGTTTATCTCGTAAAGAATAAACAATCAGTTACCTTTCTTATACTTGAGGGGGAGGGTTGAACTACTACTCATGATTACAACTAGAGAACCTCTTCAAGAGAATTTCCTCTTTTTAGTGTCATAGAATCTTGGCCTGTCAGTTATTGATGCAAAACATACAATACTGAAAAGGGAGAATAAATTCCCAAATTAAAAAAAAAAACTGAAGAACATTATAATAAACTAGACTGGATAAATTTTTTATAGAACATATGAAGTTCCACAATTATAGCCATGCACAAAGAAATTCAAGCACTTGGGTAATCATCGACTTCCAAACAGCTTGAATTTAGAGATTTTTGCCAAATTCACTACAAAAAGACATCTGTGGGAGTCAACTGGCAAAAAGTATTCCAAGATTCTTTGGATACTTCACGGGGATGAATTTGTCCCATGGCATCAAACATCACAATCCAACAACCTTTAGGAAGATTTGATTCCTAAAACATTTGCAATGGCAAAAATAAGAAATATTTGAAGAATATTAATGATGGAAACTTAAAAAAGCAATATGAGCTCTGAAAGTACAAAACACTCACCCTAATACCAACAAGATTTTAACTTTGAGAGATCATAATTAATTGAACACATAACATATTTCTTTGCCATCATATATTGTTGACGGCTATTCGGGAAAAACCACTCCTTGAACAAACCTCTCTCAAGTAATGAATTTGTTTGGTTTGTTGGGAACCAAAAGTAAACTTGGCAGACAAACAAGAAAACACACAGATATTAACAGATGATTTAACGTGCTTCGGCGGAATGAATCCAACCTACGTCCACGTATGCAAAGGAAATAGAATCTTTCATTAGGAACCCTTGTCAGACCGACCTGCTCTTTCTCTCTTGCTTAAGCTTTTTTTCTCTCTTTTACAAGTTACAAGAATGCTCAGAATCAAATTAACCAACCATTTACAATGAGTTCTCAACCCCTTTATATAGTGCGCCTAAACACACTATTCTGCCAACTCGTGATGTTATCCACATTACCAGGTTATCACTACGTAGGCTCCCATCCTCAATCAACCTACAAGTAATAGCTCTGTTACCTGACATAGCTACATTCTGCCATTTGAACCACATTAATTCACCATTTTTTGGGAAATGTTACACACTATGTCTATGTGCCAACCTGTATTCCAACCACTCATGCGTTTTCGTGTGTCAGTGGATAAGCCTGAGACTATCTTCCATCCCATTAGCCGCTGGCCTACTCTTATCTTTATCAGTCATTAGGAGGCTCAAACTTCCGTTTAGGGCTTACGTCGTCAGTTTTAGAATATAATGCTGCAACCCCTATCCCTATTCTCGGGTCGATCCACTGAAACAAGTAACGTCATTCCTCGTATCTGCTACCAGGTCGGGTCGGTAGAAATGCCTTCACTTCCCTCACCTCCTCTTCAAAAAGGCCAAGTCAATATTAAGCACATCGGTCGCTTATGTTACGGGTATGTACAAACTAAACTCATGTTAATACATCCTAACTACACAAACCACAACCATTCATCATCAAAATGATAAAAATTCAACTTCCCATAAACATGCACAGATTCAGCCAGCCCTTTAATTTGGGGAAATTAGACATCTTTGAAAACAATGCTTAATCCATATGAATATTGTCATGAGATACATGAAAATGCATGTTAGTCACTCTATTCAAGGTAAAATGCATAAGTGAAAAGTTAGGGTTCATGAATCAAATTTGGGAAAACGAAAAATACAAACTTGAACTCAAAATAGGAGAGGCTAGAGGAGTAGGAACTTACTATGCATGAGAATAAGCTTGAAATCATCTCTTGATTCTTCAAAAGTGACATGAAAGAGAGAGAAAATTTGAGAGTCTTTTTCTTTTGGGTTGGGTTGCGTATTTAGGTAATGAATGAGATGAGTAAATAGTGACTTATTTATAGGTAAAATGCTATTATTTTTTTTATTTTGAATGAGTGGCATTACCACACCACGTTCCATTTAAAAAATCGTAGGTTACTATTTATCCAAAAAATATATATTTTTGACTTGGTTCTGATCCGAATTTTAGAAAATGATCAACATGAAAAGTTGTAGGTCTTGATCTAAGGTTTGCAACGGTATAAGGATCATAAAAATTAAATATTGGGAGAAAAAATTACGGTTAGATTATTGAAAGCTACTTTTGTCTCCATTCGAGATTTTTAAGGTATGAAACCTATTTATACATGATTATATGAATTATAAAATATCATGCATGATTAATTACTGTACCGAATGTGTTATGAGTGGTCGTGGTAGTACACAAATATAATATCCAATCTTGTTCAAGATTTTGTTCTTGATGGATGCTAGTTCAAATAATAAAGCATGTAGGGATTTTAGGTGCTTAGACTTTTAGAGTGTGTTTGGTTGGGGGGTTTTGGAGGGGGGGAAGTGATTATTTTAAATTTTGTTTGTTTGGTTCAATTTTTTGGAGGGGAGGGGAGCAAAATCTCTCCTAAGCCAATGTTAGCTCCCCTCCAAAAGTGGGGTTTTGGAGGGGAGAGAAAGTGAGCAAATAAATTTTAAATACATTGACTAAATTATCATTACTTATACATTAAAATCTAAAATTGTCCTAATTACAAATCACTCTATATTTGCTTCACCATTCAATTCTTCTTATTCTCTTCTCTTATATTTGTTTTAATTTTATTTTAATAACACGTATTATGTAGAGATTTTAATTTTAATTTTTATTATTTGTTTTAATTTAAAGATATATAAGCCTATATTATTTTAATTTTATTTATAAAATGCTACAAGGATAAAATAGTAAATTAGTTTTAAAATCTATCTCATCCTTTTCTTGAACCAAACATAAATTTAATTAAAAATTCTCTCATCCCCTCCCCTCCCCTCCCCTCCTTTGAACCAAACATATATTTAATTAAAATCTCTTCCCTCCCCTCCCCTCCCCTCCCCTCCATTAAAATTCCTCCCCTCCCCTCCCCTCCCCTCCGTTGAACCAAACAGTAAAAATACACAAGTATTTTACTACTTGTGTAATTATTCTTAATTACACCATAGTAAAATAAAGTCTCAGTATTTGAGTCTCAATTACACAAATTAATTAACTAAGAATACTCTAACCACAATAAGAAATATGAGAGAATTAGGGCATATTCGTAGATCTAGCAAGGGTGTAAAATACAACACATAGCATATGTTAGATAATAGTGTCAGGATTGCCTTAATTTGTGTCTAATCCTTCCAAAATAAATCAAGGAATATTTTGGGAAGCAATATTGATAAATTCAATGTCAAATATTGTTGCTACCGACTTTGGAAAACCCTACAATCAAAATTAATTTACTTTTCCTATTAAAATTGTATCAGCTTAAAACTGCTCATTATAAAAATCTAAAAAAGCATAATGTCTCTTGAGAAACAGAATTTTTTTATGATTAACGAAATCTAGGGATGGCAGTGGGGATGAGAGGGAAGGCGAGTGGAGTGGAGGGGCATCCCCGTATTTATCCCCGTCCATTGTACTTATTTTAGAGGAGGAGATAGGGATCCCCAAATAATATAAGTAGATTCTCTCGAGGACTCTTAAATCCCGAATAACATATAATTTTTTCTTAAATAAATTTAAGTCATTTAAAAATATATTGATAAAATTATTACATTATCCAAAAATAAAGAATACATATTTAAGGAAAATTGATAATATCTCTTACATGAATCTATTATAAATGACAATATATATTATACATTGAAATTCATATTTTATTTCTTTTTGTTTGCCTGTAATTTACTAAAAAGATGGATCTCACATTGTAATTATTTCATTTAAGTCCTTATACTATCTATAATTTATATAAAATTATAAATAATAATTTGAATATATTTATTGAAAAATTTTAAAATAAATAAATAAAAACTTAAATGGATAATAAGAAGGGGACAATGATTTTATATAATTCACATTCCTTCCCGAATAAACGGGCATTAAATTTTCCTTATCTTGTCCCAAACATTAATTTTTTCAATTTTTCATCCCGATATTCTTTCCAATTGCAAAAGATCCCCAAAACCCCCCTTCTCTTTAGGGATTTTTATCATCCCTAACGAAATCAACCACCATCAAACATCAAATTCAAAACATTATTACGCCAACACTTGCACTTTCTCAAACAAAAATCACATTTTTTATAACATCACAGACGCCGTTGACGTTGACCATTGTTTCTATGAATCCACCATCTCCCTCACTCTTTAGTGACCCCAACCTTATCATTCTCGGTCAAAATTGAAATTTTACAATGGAGTCACATTTAATAATGGAATAATATTTTGATTTTTTTTAAAATATAAAAGGTTGAGTAAATCAAAAATTTAATTTTTTTTTATTTCCTTATTACTTCTTAAGATTTGAATTTAGGTAGTAAGTTAAATAAAATTTCTTAAAAATCACCAGGTTAAGCTTTTTGTGGGCCAATAATATTTTGATTTGATGCCATATTACTTATGGAATAAGTTGTATATCTAAAATCATATACATAAAATTAGTCTTCATATTTTCTACTATTTGCGTTTGGAATGTATTTCCCATTTGTGTTTTTATATTTTGCATGAAAAAATGGTTTTATGTCGGGCTGATTCTGCCGGGTTTGGCCCATTATGCACTACCTCACCTAACCAAAATTAAAATTGCTTTAGTGGGCCCGGCCCATTAACACATTGTCTCATGATCCGAGCCCAGTATAAATATTAAAATATGTAATATTAGATTCTGTTGACTGTTGTTGAAATAGAAAGTAAAATGATTCAACAATGATACACAATACATACACCCAACTCCACATCTATAATAAAAACGACAGAGTTTCAATCAAAATTTCAGAATTTCTTTTTTTCAAATATAGATATTGATATTTATGTTAGATCACGTAAAATTTTGATAAATTACAAAAATATCAACACATATTATTAAAACACTTGTCGATTTTGTCGTGGGTGTGTAGTTGGGTGAATGTATTGTGTATCAACACATATTATTATTGACGGCCGTGAAGGCGGTGGGTTGATATCTTGGGGGTGATTGGTTCTATGTTTTCTGGAAAGAAAGCCTTTCGAAAAAAACTCTCGCTCAGACTCTAAATTATGCCTCTTTTATGAGTGATTAGAGAGTGAGACTCATTAATGTATTAAATGATAGACTCTTGGATACCAAAATGGCTTAGTCACGTAAATCACGTAGAAGGCCTTTTTCGGTCAGGTAGCTAGTAAGTCACGAGGTTGTCTAGTAGACCTCTCTTTGTGTAAGGGCCTGATAAGGTAATTGAGTCTTTGGCCCAAGTCTGGTTTGAGTACTTGTTTGGAGGGATTGAACTATATCTAATATAAAACCTGAAGTGAAAAAAGTCGAAAATACCCTTAGCCCAAATTTAGCGCGTATAATATGCATTGCATATTTGCATGTTGGCTCCCACTCTAAGTGGCTAAAAGCTCAAATCCAACAGAAAAATCCTAGTGTACTTTCCATGACTTTGACAAGTGGTATTAATGCATGTAATGTTCATGTGGCTAATAGCTTTCTTGCAGATTGAAAATCTCTTGCAAAATTATGAGAAGCGTGTGTTTCAGATAAAATGTGGGGACAATATATGCATAAATTTACATCAATTAGGCCCATACCCTTTGCTTTTCATCTTATTCTAATTTGCTTGAACAAGTGGCCATGTGATCCCATGTGCAGTTTGGTGTTAAGTACATGACCATTCACTAATTGAAGTATATAGCTTGACTTTCCCTCATTTATCATTGCTCTTTAAGACTGATATTCCTTCTGGGTTTTTTTTTTTTTTATTCTTTGTTTATGACCAACTGAGATTTTGCATGATCTGGTAGTTAGTTATTTCAAAAACTACAATATTCTCCTAGCTTTTAGAACTTTTATTTTAAAAAAGTATAAATGAAAATCAAATCTCATCCTAATGTGTGGGTAATTTGAACCCAAAATCTCTTATAAAAATAATCTTATTTGTGTGTGGGTTTACTTATTAGTTTAGTATCGATATCCCAACGCATTAAAACTTTCTCGATCTTTTTGAGTTTTTAAAGATCTTGTATCACTTGTTCATTATTAATAGTGTATATGTGAAATTTTAACTACAATCATATTCTTATTTGCTAATCACCGATCACTCTCGTGAATTTCGGTGAGGAGGAGAATTAACATGAGCCAAAACTTTCTCGGTTCTTTTGATTTTAAAGATCTCATGCCACTTGTCCATTGTTAATAGTGCATATGTGAAATTTTAATTACTATTATATTCTTATTTGTCAACCACCAATCACCCTCCTGAATTTGCTCAGGAGAAAAATCATATCATAAGGCAGGCCTTATCATTCAAAATCTATATTATTGGCCTTCAATAAATTCCATAACACTGTATCTGAAAATAGCTAGTTTAATATTGTGTGGAAAAATAGCCTTCATTAGTTAATATAAATTAAACATATACAAATAGAATCTTTGCACTTAAATCCAGTTCTATAGACAAAAAAGCAGGCAGCCCAATAAATGAACTGTAAAATGGAATTAGGTTAAACAGCAAAGATAAATTTGTTGGCATGCAAAAACTAAATGAATATTTATTTATTTGCAGGTCATGTTGCTTTCAGAACTTGATTGGTGCTCCATTATAAAAATTCTTATGTGTTTGAAGATAAAGAAAGGGTGACAAAAAAAAAAAAAGAATTCTTTCCTGTTGATTAAGATGTTCATCAAGACAGTACTCTCGGCTAGAAAATGATTTATATATGGATTTGGTTTTGAGTTGAGCGTTCTATAAATTATGATTCATAAATATTGAATAATAATTTAAATGTAACACGTATGACAAAAGATTATAAAAAAACTTGGCACATAACTCTATTCATTTCAGCACTAGATCCAAATTCGACTTATATAAGCATATTTCATGGGATTTATTATAAGTTTTTGGACAAATGCATAACATTTGGAAATATTTGGAAGGGTATCAATACCTAAATCTAAAGCGTACGTATGCACAAGGGATGGTGATCATTCAATTAATTTGTTATTTGGAAATATTGTGTTCAAGTATTTCAATAATTTTATATATAAGTTCAACTTTAGTGTTACTTTTTTTATCAACATTTATTTTAATTCTGTTAAGCTGTAAAGATGTTTAAGTAAATATTCTGTGTATGGCTCTTGATTGACAGCAAAAAGCTGTGATTAAGAAAAGGAAAGCAGAAAGCATGTAGATCATCATTCATCTTTCTAAATGGACGGTTTGCCACATGCTTTGCACTTTGATTACACCTTTACTATCCTACATTTCATTTTGTTGTGGTTCCTAATGCTGGTATTGGAAATGCTAGATGGTTTCTATAAAATAAAAATGTTATTACTTATCGCATAATATTTCTGCTATAAATATGATCGGGAGAAGGTACACAATCTTATCAATTTTTTTTTTTCTCTCGAAACTATTTTCAGAATTCGAATCTATAAAAATTAGATGATTTCCGAGTAGGATGCCTAATTGTTACTTACTCACTAATGAAATGCCTATATCCTTTAACAGACTTTATATTTTAATGAATGACATGTGCTTTCTACTTTTCTACTTTCCATTGCAAGGTCAAGGACTCATGGCAGCATTTTCTCTTATCCATTTAGGATTAAATAAAGATTCAAAGAAACTTTCTCGGCTTAATCTTTTCTCATGCTTTCTTTCCTTCTAACTTTTACTGTCAACCAATCATCTATTTGTCTTGAAACAGTTCTTCCAAATTCTTTGAATCTTTTTTCTTCCTATTAATTAACTTTTGCAACATCAGCATACATCATCATTTCCTCAGTCATATGCATCCACCAGTAGCAACCTTCTTCCCCAAACATCTATAAAAATACAATAGCCTTTGCAAGCACAAACCCATCATTACAGAAAATGGATTTCCGTGGGATCTTTCTGGTGGCCTATCTGTCAATGTTGAGGACAATTCATGGATATGATGGTGGATGGTCAAGTGCTCATGCCACCTTCTATGGCGGAGGAGATGCTTCTGGCACAATGGGTGAGAATCTAATCCACTAACAATACTAGACTCAATTAAAAACTCTTAGTCATCATACTACTGAAAGAACATTTTGTTTTAATTTAATTTGTTCCAGGAGGAGCTTGTGGTTATGGGAATCTTTACAGCCAAGGTTATGGCACGAGCACAGCAGCATTGAGCACTGCCCTATTCAGAAATGGAGTGACTTGTGGAGCTTGTTTTGAGATCAAATGTGTAAATGACAACAGGTGGTGTCTTCCAGGATCTATCATAGTCACAGCAACAAACTTCTGCCCTCCAAATAATGCTCTTCCAAGTAATGCCGGAGGCTGGTGTAATCCTCCTTTGCCGCATTTCGATCTTTCTCAGCCTATTTTCCAACACATAGCTCACTACAAAGCAGGAATTGTACCTGTTCAATACAGAAGGTAAAGTAACATAATGCCTAGATGACACACTTGAGCAGCTAATAACATTTCTTGCAACACAAGATAACATAATGATTGCTTATATTATATGCTTTGCAGGGTTGCCTGTAGGAAGAGTGGTGGGATCAGGTTCACAATGAATGGTCACTCATACTTCAACCTTGTGCTCATAACTAATGTTGGTGGTGCTGGAGATGTTGTTTCCGTCTCAATCAAAGGCTCAAGAACTCTCTGGCAACCCATGTCTCGTAATTGGGGCCAAAATTGGCAGAGCAATTCTTACCTTAATGCTCAAGCTCTCTCATTCAAGGTCACAACAAGCGATGGCCGCACTGTTTTCTCTAACAATGTGGTTCCACCTAACTGGTCTTTTGGCCAAACTTACACTGGGAGACAGTTTTAAACCCAGTTCCCAAAAACAGACTGATTATCTCCTTCATAGTTTTACCTCTCATTGCTAATTGCTTATATAACATTACTTTTTTTTTTTTTTTTAAACAGTGTGTGTAAATTTGGTATGTAGTGACAATGGTGTCACCCGGGGACAAGATCTTTTATTGAAGGCCCCAATTACCATGCCAATTTTCTTTTCTTTCTTATATGTTTCTGATGAAATCACTGTTGTGAATATGTGTCATTCAGAGGAAGAAGAAATGGAATTTCAAGCTAATCCATTTTCTTCCAAGTTGTAGTGAAGAATGTTCATTGTATTAAGCTTTAGGCTTTTCCTTTTAATCATGTCATTTTTATGTCACAATAATCGTAATGACTCCCAAAACTATTTTGGAAGGCCAATCTTGTCACTTTTGACTCTGCCATAGCAAGTTAATGAATTATCAAGCAGAACAAATCATATTTGCTCTCTGTCACATATGATGGTTTGATAAACTAATTCAATTTCTCTTGACAGAAAAATGACGAAATGATTCACAAAATGCCAGAATAAATTTCTTACAATCACTCATTTGCTAATTGCTCACATTCTTCAATTGATTTTTCAATATCCCATCCACAAAATATTCATTAATTTTGTGAAAACAAGAAATTATTTGCACATAATAAATTTTACAAAATGCATTAGCTAACACCCATTACCCTTGTAATTTGACGATCATTCACAAGTAAAATTATCTTATACTATTCTTTTAATTTTATCTTATTATTTTCTAACCTATTTATTTTATTAATATGTCTCACCTCACAAAATTTGAGTTTGATACTTCGAATATATTCGGTGATGATAATTATTTATCCTGAATCCTGAATGTTGAAAGTCATATTGATGCTATAATACATAATTTGTTGGGAATTAAATAGCGATGCACAATGAAAAATATTCAATTGAACATATATTTCTCTCGTAATTCTCATACCCACTGGAATAATCACATTACATGACCATGCAAAATATAAATTTAAACACATAAAATAAATAAAGCACAAACATAATATTAAATAGATTAAAGAAACATGATATACCTCTCCGCTACCTCCAATTACAAACTAGGTATTTTATGATTCACTTTGATAGCTTCTTCTTCAACAACCAACTAGGTTAAAATTATAACACAATTTTGATGAGCACTTTGATGTGTTTCGGGTGTGTTTTATAGGTTAAAATTATATCACGACTCAAACGGATTCAATGAGGGATGAAATGGCACAAAATTTCAGAGGCAAAATACGTGTCTCGATGCCGAAATAGCATCGTGATGCACGACAGAAGAAAAATGAGGCATGGACTAGCTAATAGTGGCCCATCGTGAGGCTAGTCTTGGCATGTCGTTGAGGGAAACAAATCATGTTGATTTGGGGAATATATTCATCAAATTATTTTGGGAATATAATCTCATAAATTTGGTGATGAGGGGATCTCAAATCTTGTTAAATTGGTAAGGATGAGATCCCAAAATCTCATTGAATTGGAAAATGATTTGATGAGAGGATTTGCATGGATTGCATGGGGTGTTGGGCGTACATGGTGGGTCATGGGCCATGTGGATGGGCTGCATGGGACGAGGCTATGGTTTGAAGCAGAAGCTGGCTGAGCGAATCCGAGGCTGGCTAGTGAGTTCGAATCCGATGAGGTGTTAATTTTGGAGGTTTTCCTTCCTTCTGGCATTCATTTTTCGCAACTTCCGCAACTTTTCAGGTAGTGCCTCCATACGAGGCTCATCATCGGGCTCATGAAAAAATATAATGTCTACAGTCGCCCCCACTTTGATGGGGCTTGTGCAGTGTGTGACAGTGACAACCCTATCAAAGTCATGCATGTATTTTTACTTACCTGGTTCGTCGGCCGTTACCAGACTTACCAGGCCGCGAGCCTAGAACAACGTCGTCAAGTTCTGTGTCCTACAGTCTGGCGACTCCACTGGGGATAGAGAATCGGCCCCGAAATAATGTCTTGTAATGTTTGTGATTTGTGCTTTAGTTAACCGTGTCTACAGTGTGTTGAAGGGGTTTAATCGAAGGAATTATTAAGGCTAGGTGATGGTTTGGTGTCTTCCTTCATTCACTACCTTTCTATAAGGAAAAGCTGTGAAGACACCTAAATAATCATTACCGGCAGCTTGTTGTGACAGACTAATTTGGAGGACTTGTTGTTTATTCCTATCACCAAGGCGATAAGAGCCTAAGAGGCTTGGCTATTTAAGAGAGTTCGCTCCACCCTCCTTATGGGGAATCTACAATAGGAAATCCATTTGACAGTTAGTCACACACCATAACTCGTTGGCACGTACCTTAGTATATAAAAAAAGGTGCGCTCACTTGGTCGCTCGGACCCTTGAGTGGGGAGACCTAGTTGTAGGCAATCCTTCGTCGACGAGAGCCTTTGTCTATACCCCTATAAACCCACATATGAACCGTAGTTGTAGGACCAATAGAAACTACTCCTTTATGTTTGCGTTTAGGACCATCGTCATTTGGATCCAGTTGGACCTTTTGTCATGAGGTATGGGCTTTTTAGGCCATTTAAACTGGGACGAGTCTGTGCTTTATGGCAATAGGCACTTATCCGATTTGGGTTCTAGTTTGGTACTATCCAAACGTTTAACATATGCCTAGCATCCCCAAATCTTCAGGAATAATAAACTCAGTTTCTTTCCTGTCCATATCTTAATGCTTAAGTGCCTATTGGTTTCTCCACCACGGTCCGACCATAATGTTTTAATACTTTTGTCAGTCTGTTTTTCTACTTCGTGTCGAAACTCTTTGAATTTCTCAAAAGTTTTCGACTTGTGTTTCATAAGATACACATAACCATAACGTGATGCATCATCCGTAAAGGTTACGAAGTATTCATATCCACCTCTAGTCTGGCTAGACATGGGCCCGCATACGTCAGTATGAACGAGGGCTAACAGCTCAGTGGCACGTACACCTTTACCACTAAAAGGTATTTTAGGTATTTTACCTAACAAACAAGATTCGCAGACATCATATGAATTATGATCAAATTCGTCCAAGTATCCATTCTTCGAACGTGTGGATATACGAGTTTTGTTAATGTGTCCCAGACGACAATGCCACAAATAAATTTCATCTATTTTACTCAATTTGAGCCTTTTGTTTTTCATGTTATATGTTTGAGATTCGTTTATATTCAAAATATAAAGACCATTATTCACATTTACTGTACATATCTCAATATCATCTTTATAAACAAAATACCCAGTGTTCCTAAATACAAAGGTATACCCGCATCGGGTTAAACTAGATACAGAAATAATATTTCTAGTCAAACTAGGTACAAAATAATAGTCGCCTAATGTAAGTACATGCCCTGAGAGCAGGTTCAAAACATATGTGCCAACGGCCAAAACAGCGACTTTCGTCCCATTTCCGACTCGCAGGTCGATCTCCCCTGAAGCCAATCTCCTGCTATTCTACAAATCATGCACATCAGTACATATGTGAGTACCACATTCAATATTAAAAATAAAATTTTTAAAACTAGTAGTGGACATGTTTATTTCAATAACAAACATACCTGAAGCCAGAGCCTTTCCCGCCTTCGCTTCCTTCAAGTCTGCCTTGTACTTACGGCAATCACGCTTCCAGTGACCCCGTTTGCCACAGTGTAGGCAGACATCTTGGGATATGTCATTTGTCTTCCCAGAAGATTGTGACGATTGAGCCTTGCCCTTCTTTTTCTTCTTCTTCTTCTTCACACCCCCAGAAGCCTTCGGCCAAGCTTTGGCCTTCTTGGATGTCGAAGTAAGATGCGCCTCGCGCTTCTTGCCTTTTAGAAGCTCTGGATCTGCCTCTTTCAGCATAGCTATTAACTCTCCAAGAGTTTTCTCTTGGTTCATCATATGATAGTTCATGATGAACCCGCCCTAGCAGTCGGGCAGAGACTATAAGATCAAATCTATGGAAGTCTCGGCCTCGAAGGTAATGCCCACCTGACCCAGCTGTTCAATGTCAGCAATCATCTGCGACACGTAGTGTTCGACAGATGTACCCTCTGACATACGAGAGCGAAAGAGCTTCTTCTGCAAATCATACTTATGAGATCTAAGATTAGATCTATGAAGATCCTTCAACTTCAACATCATCGCATAAGGATCGAATCCTTTGTTTTGACGATGAAACTGATGAGTCATTGCAGCAAGCATAACATATTGAACAGTAAAGTTATCATCATCAATGAGTCTTCCAAAGCTCATGCTTTACTGACTGCTCAAGTCCGGGCTCATGCCCGAGAGGTCTCTCTATCACGTAGAGCAACTTCTCAGCTCCCAGGACTATCGTGAGGTTCATTTCTCAGTCTGGAAAATTTACGCCCTTAAAGACATTCTCACCAATGATTATGTCTCTAACGCTAATCTTTCCAGCCATTTTGATTGCTATAGTCCAACTATCCAATCAAGTGTTTTGGGTACACTCAAATCCAATGGTTACTATAGTCCAACTATATAACCTACTACAGATGGAGTAGTGTTGAGTACAGTCTAACTGTTCAAAGAAAACAATAAATGAATATTAGTCGAGCTAATATATATAATAACGATAAATAATAATAATAGAGCGCGCATATTAGCGAGTATTAACGAAATTACAAATTTAATACTAGCCTCCCATTAATTTTCGGCGAGCCTCTAACCCTCCGTTGAGTACTCGGGAAACCTAGTTTCCTAGTGGGCTAGGATCCCGTTAAATAATACACAACCTTGACTTTGGCCAACAAGCTGTATAAAATTTAACTAGGTAGATCTCTAAGATCAATTGGATCCCATCCAATTCCTAGATCCGGTAGGTGGATATCCAAGTCCGAAATATATATCCAATATATTTCCTAACCTGTTTCCTCTTAATCAACTAAGCCTTGACTTTGGCTCAACAAGCTTAATGATTCCAGTTAAGCACGACCTATTGACAGTGGGAAAGCTTCGTAATCTACGTCGATGACAATAGTGACCTTGACATGGCCAACAAGTCACAACTGCCCAAGACATGGAATATTAACAAAGCTTTCATGGTTCAAACACATCCGCGATAGATAATGATTTTGACTTTGGCCAACAAATCAAAGCCAATCTTGGATCTTGAGAGAGAACCACTCAATGGAATGAAACATTTAATATTAAATGTGAGGGCGTTTTCATAAATTTACAACCAATTTATTATCTTTGATTAGGTTCATCATATACCCTTAAACATGCATTCTAAAAGCATAATAAGGCACAATAAATATAATAATGATATGCGGATGGATATATACAATTTGTTCCTATAACAAATCTCTCTCTTTTCTTTTCTTCTCTCCCGCTAGCACTTTACATTCTTCAAATTACCCAATTACATAACACTATAAGAAACCTCATTTACATTGATGGGAATTGGTGAGAAGAGAAATACAATGAGAATGAGAGGTGATAGGCTGGACACCCAGGTCCAATTTCAAATAAATACCATATTTATAATAATTTCCAAAATTACCCCACCCATCTAATATCCATCCGATATACATTATTCAAACAAATACATCCAAGCATTCACACATGGCATGTTGTCAATCAATCTAATCCAATTAATTAATTCTTCAATTAATGACCATCCAATGTTCATACACCGATTTGATTTGTGCGAGTCCAACTCGTTTAAGAATAAATACTCAAAGTAAGTATTCTTGAATTATGTCGAACTACAATATTAAATCCAATTTAAATTGTATTCAATACTAATTCAAGTTTAATTCGAATTAAACAATTACACTTATTATATTAATGCCTTTATAGACTTTGATTCCAAATCCAATCCAAAAAGTCTCAAAGGCCCATTTAGCATCCAATGTCATTTCTATTAGGTCCAATGGGCCTAAATTAATTCTTTAGGCATGGACTTTTGGCCATTATGGATCAAACCCATAATGCCTTGGCCCATTTAGGAATCACCCTATGTCATAAATTAATTTTGGCCCATTAGGCCCAATTAGAATATTAAAGGCATAAAAGTCATATTTTGGACTTTTATGGAAATAGTTTAGGTCCAATTGGATCCAACCCAATTGTCTACAACCAAACTTGGCCCAACCAAGCCCATTAATCAAATATAACCAAATTAGCCCAATTAGTATTTTAGGGACTAATTTACATTAATACAATATTCCAAATATTATATTGATCCAATTTAAGTGTAATTAACATAATTAATTAATTAATCTAACATTTTCAAAATATTAGTTAATCTAATTAATCAAGCTTATCATTCCAATACATGTCCAACACAAATTGAAGCAAAATCAAGTCTCCAACAACATGCTCATTCACGGCAATTGACAAGAAATTAACATGCAATTTGATTCCAATCCAATTAAATCAACATTCAACATTTATTCCATGCCATTAACACATCCAAGTATCAAATTTTTAACAAATCATCATGAGCTAATCTAGGGTATTATTCGGCCAAGGTAGGGATTTGGGGAAATTTGATCCAATCAATTTTTCAACAATCCAACAATGCACATCTCTAAGTTATCATCATCTAACATCAACCAACAACTCAATTTTGAATTTTCATGCTCCAAGCAAAAAATTCCTAATTAAAGTTTATAAACCCTAGATTTCAAAATCATATTTAGCAAGGCTCTAGATACCATTATTAGTCTCTAAGACATGCCGTAAGATCTCTAAACATGATTATATGTGTGAATTAATCAAGAAAAGTGGCGGAAACACTTACATTGATTTGGAGAAATTCGAAATTTTTTCACTTTTGGATGGAGCTCCGAGCAAGTTGTTTGAGCCTTGGGTGAGTTTTCCTAACACCTCAAATGACTCCCCAAGTGCTAGCTTTGAGAAATTTTTGAAGCAAAAATTTCTCACTAAAGAGATGAAGGATCGGCCAAGGAGAGAAGAAAATAGAATAGTGTTGGTTGTTTCCAAAACTTGGTTGTTGTGTGATTAAAGTGCAACATTTAATAAAGCCAACTACTTCCATCAATTTATGACCATTGATGTAAGTCATGTGGTCCCACCACATTTAAATTCAAAATTTGTGTTGGCTTCCTCAACACACAACTAGACTAGGGCCCGAGTTCATTTAATTCTGATTAAACGAATTTCCCGTCGCTACATAATTAAATCCAATTTAATTAAATAATTATACCTCGCAAAATTATTACGATAGTCGCTTTCGAATTAATTCTAAATTAATTCGTTCGCCCGAATTAAAATCCAATTTTAATTTCGTATTGAAATCTGATTTAAATTAATATATCTGATATATTATTTTAGCCCATAATAAATAAATTAAATAGAAAAATTTAATTTAACTACTAAATTTATTTTATCGATTAATTCTAAATTAATCGCGTTCTCTCTTCTATACGAATTTAATCCCCGATTAATTCTTGCCGCAATTAATCCCAGATTAATTTTCTCTTTCAAAATTAATCCCAGATTAATTCTATTTGAGTCAAATGTCATTGGTGAATCTTTGGGAAGCGACCCAAGAGATTCCTGGATATGTTGGCAGTAAATATGGTTATCGGACTATCCGAACACGTGCGTACCCCGTACCACGTTCTCACCAATTTACAAGATATGGTTGGCTTCTAGCAAAGCATTGTGCCTACCCAATTCTCCAGAAATATTCACCAAGGAATATCATCTATATCAGGCATAGTAATACTAATATTGTGTAATACGTAATACGATCCAGTATCAGATGTCACTTGCTAGGCCTAGGACTGGCTCTGTGTCTGCCCCGTACGAAGCATATATCGGATCCCGAGTAACTAGTCTCTGTAATCGGAAAGTCATGACCTAGTCATACTATCCCGATAGCTGCAGCTTTTAAGAGTATTAGTTATGTATCTTGTGTGACCATCATCTCCATATGACTGAAGTGATACTCCCATCTTGACATCACATCCAATACACTACGATTCTTAGTAAACCTAATACAAGCATATATAGTGTTAGTCCAAAGCAATTTCATTTGTCCAAACATATTGTTGGACAATTATGACCCATAGCATCACTATTTGTAAAAGACATGATGTTTTTTGTACAAATTAACTATGTGACAAATGAAATTACTCTTTTATCATTTTGTAATTGGATTACTTGGATATATAAATGATAAAATTCCATATGATTAGTACCGGATTAATAAGATATGAGACAATATTAATCCACGAAAGGTTTAATCATTAAATATCCTTAGTCGTAGTATTATCGAGACTGGACATCGATAATGCAGAATATGCTAGTATTACACTTGTGCGCGTTATGGAAGCTTAACAACATAGTTCTCATATATTTAAGTATTGGATACTTATGCAAGTGTGATAGGAGGTTCTGTTAGCCGTCTGACCGAGAACAGCTTCGCTCTGGATAGACCCCTCAGAGTCTCATTAGTATTATGACTATGTGTCTATGGGAATCCGAATCAGGGTAGGTGTATGTGGTCTTAACCTGAGACTTGCATCGCTAATACTTGCGACAATCAGTACACTTTGGTTTTGATCGTCCGGAGCTTTAATATGTTATGTGTATGCCTCTTCTGGGTTTACTGAGAATCATAGTGTATTGGGTGTGATGTCAAGATGTAAGTATCACATCAGTCATATGGAGATGATCATCACGCAGGATACAGAACTAGTACTCTTAAATGCTGCAACTATCGGGACAGTATGACTAGGTCATGATTATCCGATTACAGAGACTAGTTGCTGATGATCCGATATATGCTTCGTACATGGCAGACACAATTCCAGCCACAGGCCTAGCATGTTATAGCCGATATTGGATCGTAATATGCAATACTTTGTATACTATGCCTGATAAAGATTATATATTCCTCATTGAATATTTCTGGAGAATTAGGTAGGCACGGTGCTTTGCTAGAAGCCAACCATGTCTTGTAAATCAGAGAGAAAATTGTACCGGGTACACACGTGTTCGGATAGTCCGATGACTGTATTTACTACCAATATATCCAGGGATCTCTTGGGTCACTTACAAAAATTCACCGATGATATTTGACTCGAACAAAATTAATCTGGGATTAATTATGAGAGAGAAAATTGATATGGGATTAATTACGATAGAATTAATCTGGGATTAATTATCAGAGAAAGAATTAATCTGGGATTAATTCGTGAAGAAGAGAGAACGCGATTAATTTGGAATTAATCGATAAAATAAATTCAATAGTTAAATTAGATTTTACTATTTAATTTATTTAATTGGGCTAAAATAATATATCAGATATATTAATTGAAATTGGATTTCAATATGGAATTAAAATGAGATTTTAATTCAAGCGAACAAATTAATTTGGAATTAATTCGTAAGCGACTTTCATAATAATTTTGTGAGCCATTATTATTTAATTAAATTAGATTTAATTACGTCGCGACGAAAATTCGTTTAATCGGATTAAATGAACCCATGCCCAAGTCAAGTTGTGTGAGCTAACTTAAATTTTGAATTTAAAGTGATGAGACCCACTTTACTTACATCACTTGTCACAAGTTGATGGAAGTGGTTGAGCTCATTTAATGCAAATCTTTATACACCAACTTGACAAGTTTTGGAAACTAATTAATTGATTTTTGGAAAATCAAAAACAACACAACTTCTCTCTTCTCTTTCCTCCATAGCCGAACCTTGCTTCCTCTTCTCCTTGAATTTTTGTTACAAAAATTCACCATTGCTAGCACTTTAAGAGTCAAAGAAAGGTGATAGGGAAACTCACCCTTGAGTTTGGAATTCAAATCTAAGGCTTGGAGCTTCTACATCCATGAAAAGTTTTGAACTTCAACCAACCAATGTAAGTATTCCGCAACTTTATTTGGTAAATTCACACGACAAATCACGTCTAGAGATCCCATGACATATGTAGGACACTAACACATGCAAGCATATTTGGTGGAAGTTTGACAATTTTTATTTTTTTTATTTTTTTATTTTGAAAATGACTTAAAAAATTACACATAACATACTTCCGAATGTTTTATCAATTTCGGTCATGGAACTTTCAGAATTCAAAATTATTATGAACTTCACAGTTGTAGATCTTTGAGTTTTCTTTACTCTGAAACTTGAATCACCTCAATCCGATATCGGAGTAAAAGGTTATGGGCAAAATACAACAATTGCGCAAAGTTGGAATTTTCGAAATTGTACTTCGTTAGAACGCCATTTCAAGTTTCCAATCTCCAAAATCAAAATGTCAAGTCCAGTTTTTGCCCTTATTTATTCCATATTTCTTCCTCAATGATTCCATTGAGTCTCAATTTTATTTTATCTGCAAAATAAACTAAAACACATCAAAACGTTCATCAAACCCAAGAAACTAAACAAAATATTAGGTAAAAGGGGTGGTAAATATTGTTATATTTTCCGCTAATCAAAGTCATTGCATATATATAATCCTTTTGTTATAGGTTATCCGAATTGTTCTAGAGATATAAATTAAACGTCAAATCTCCACTATGAACAATTCATGTATCGCAACATAATTATGATTCTTTAATAAATATTCAGAACTTGTTTCCGAATCATATATCGGCCAAGGATTTCAAAGAATCACAAATTGGATACCTAAATCCCTTACACGGGACTGACAGATCTCCTCTGGATACATCACAGGATATCGTAAGTATCAGTCCATACCCAATGAACATGCGGAGGTCTGATCTTAAAAGATCGTTCATGTGACTGTCATTAAAGTACGGTGGATATCTCACATATCCACAATGGTATCACAAGTCAAATGAGCTAATATGTTATTCGACTCGTAAAGATTCGATTGACATTGGTGTACCATCTATCAGGAATCTTCGAATAAGTCGTACAGTATTTATCCAATAAATATCTACTTGTCTATATGAGTCTCCCAAGACTCATTGTTTACTGAGATAGCCAATTAGAATGATTCTAATATACGACATGTACCGGTCTCACGGGTTTGCTAACTGACCAAGTATGTAAACCGTGACTAGGAACAATTTAAGAATGAATTGTATTGTGACATTTCTCAGTAACAATTACGGCGCTTTTGCAATTACGTCATAACTATTCATTATAAGGTCTTTTACGCATTTACCATATAATAAAATATATTGATGAAAATTACTCAATTTTATTCATAATAAAATATAAATGTACATCGTATTTATAATAAATACAACAAAATCATCCTAAAGAAAATGATTTCATCATTGGACTTATGCCTAACTATTAGGACTAAGAACACAATTTTTTTTTTCTTTTTTTCTTTTTTTTTTGAAGGCCCCCCAATGGTCTTTCTATCCTTGCCGTAAGGTTTTCTGTTTCTCGATTTCCTTTTCCCCGATATCCATGTTTGCTAAACTCTTTTTGACAAGCCCCTCTTTTTTCTAACCCAACGGATATCTATGATGGCTTTTAAGACACAGAGGGTTAAGATGATGCGTGTATGCATGAGATGCACGTGGTTATCAAAAGCATAAAGGGGCAACTTCTATAGGATATACAACTACGGTTCATATGCGGGTTTATAGGGGTGTAGACAAAGGCTCTCGTCGATGAAGGATTGCCCACAACTAGGACTCCCCACTCAAGGGTTCGAGCGACCAAGTGAGTGCACCTTTTTTATACCTAAAGGTACGTGCCAACGAGTTATGGTGTGTGACTGACTGTCAAATAGATTTCCCAGAGGGAGGGTGGAGCGAGGCTCTATTAAGTACCCAAGCCCCTTAGGCTCTTATCGCTTGGTGTCAGGAATAAACAACGAGTCATCCAAATTAGTCCATCACAGTAGGCTACAAGTAGATGATTATCTAGGTGCCTTCACAGCTTTTCCTTATAGAAAGGTAGTGAGTGAAGGAAGACACCAAACCATTACCTAGCCTTAAAAGTGCATTTGATTAAACCCCTTTCAACCTACGGTAGACACAGTTAACTAAAGCACAAATTACAATCACTACAAGACATTATTTCGGGGCTAATTCTCTAAATCCCTAGTGGAGTTGCCAGACTGTAGGACACAGAAACTGACGATGCTGTTCTAGGCTCACGACCTACTTGAGAGTACGGAATAGTCTGCGGGGGAACTAAACCGGAGAAATAACATGGAGTCGCCAGGGAAGACCTGATTTAAGGCCGGGAAAATCACGCTGTTCTAGTGTGAACCGGGAAAATCTGATTTAAGGCCGCACTCACCCCTCACAAGGGAAGACCTCAAACCGTTGGGTTCGGAATGGTCCCTTACTTATGTCACTTGTGATGATATGATTTGTGCAATAAATTAACCGAGTCTACTCAATAATCATGCTCAAAGGTATTTAGATCTAACATGCATTCGCTAAATAAATCATATTCTAAGTTTTCATGCTTGAAAGTAAGTCTTTGAATGGCAAACACGATATCACACAATGAGCATATTGAACCATTAAATAAACGAATCACTATTCAAACATAAACCTAAACTAATCAAAACAACATGCTTAAAAATAACATAATCATGCTTAGAAATTAAATAACAAAACTAAATTAAATCATGCTTAAAATAATAAATGAACGACCTATAAACTACAACATGCTCAAAAACAAATTTGGATGAGACGAGATATGTGTATCTTAAGTGGTACGTGGCGTTGTATCCCGAGTGCAGACCGCAATACCGTCTATTCGGAATCGGCTACGGAATTTACGTCCGGTTTCCATCCGATATACCACAAAAAGGAACACACATCCCGCTCATCCAACAATCACATCATGCCTCAAACGACTCTCATGCAATAATATTTTAAAATAAATAAAATAAAACGAAAGAAGATAAGTAAAAAGGTGCCCTCAGGTCTAACCTCTTTTGTCGTCTCAAGAAAGGGCATTACACGTCCGTTGGAAGGGTGAATGATCCGCTACTTTTCCGATTTGTTTACTCAACGTTTTTCCTCGTTGTTTTGATGTTCGGGCTTATGTTTTTGGTCCGTTTCGCTGCTGTTTTGCTGCTACGTTTCAAGTCATTATTTCGGTTATTTTGGGGACTGTTTTGGGTGATTTGGAGGGCTAATTGGCTTGCGGTTTTAAAGGGTTTTAGGGGAAACTTTGTGCAGTTTTTTAGTGCAGTTTTAGGGTGGTTTTAGGGCTGTTTTATGGGTTAAAATCGCAGTAAAAACTGGGCAGAATGGGGAGGCGGAATGCGGCAGTTTAGGTGCAGTGTAATGGGTGTTTTCTGGACAGTTTTAAGGGTCAAATTGGCATGGAAGCTGGGCAGTGCAGTGGGCTTATTTTCGGCAGTGAAAGAAACAGTGCAGTGGGCTGTTTGGGATGTGCAGTGGAGGGCAATGCAAGGGCAGTTTGTGCGTGAGGCAGTGGGTGTGATTTGAGAGTTGTTTGATGTCAGTTTGTGCGTGAATAAGGCTCAGTTTGGTTGCTGGTTTAGGCGTTGAAGGCAATGTGAGCTTGTGTGCTAAGTGAGGGTTAGTGTGTGAGCGTGAGTGGGTGAAGGGCTGTGAGGGTTAGTTGCTTGCGTGAGGTTTGTACGTGGCTGTGTGGCTAGTTGTGAACGTGTTTGTAGGGCATGTGGCATTAGACGTGAGTTGAGGCAGGGCTGTGAGGGCTTGTGGCTTGCGTTAAAGGGCTGGTGCGTGGCTGTTTATGGGCGTGAGGACGTGTTGGCTTGTGCTGGCTATGGACGTGAGGTAAAAGGGGCAGATGGCGTTGGGTGATGAGTTTCACGTGAGGCTTGGTTAACGTGGATTGTAGCGTGCATCTGATTTGTTGAAGGGTAGTGGGCAGGGGCTAGGTGCGCTGATGATGGGCTTCACGTGAGGCTTGGTTAACGTGAATTGTGGCGTGCAACTGATTTATGTGCGTGTCTTTGGAGAGTGGGCTTTTTGGACGTGAGGTTTGTGAAGAGAGAAGGAAGAAGGGGGGCTCGTGTCTTTGAGAAAGGTTGAAGTGACGAGTGGCTTCTGTGTGGTCATCGTATTTTAGGGTTTGTTGATTTTTGTTTTAGAAAGATGGCAGAGAGAAGGTTAGGCGTGAGGGCTATAGTCCGTGAATGGCTTAGGATTTTTGGAGGAGGGCAGCCGTGAATAGAGAGGAGAGAGAGAGTTTGGAACCGAGAACTGCTAGGGTTTATTTGGTGTTTGTTTTTTTTAGAGAAGAATGAGCCAGAGAGAGGAGAGAGGAAGGTCCTTAGGGTTGGTTATGTTATTCTTTTATAGAGAGATGGTAGGGTTAGGGTTTGCATGGCTTTTGGAATAGGAAAGAAATCATATAATTTAATTTGTTTTTAATTTTAATTATTTAAAGCAATAAATTATTTAAATTTGGTGAGTGAATCATTTTTAAATTGGTGAGTGAATTATTAAATTATGAATGAATTTATTTTGATTTGATTTAATTTAATTTCATTTAATTTAAATTTAATTTAATTTGTGAATGTGATTTAATTTAATTTCATTTAAGTTTAATTTAATTTGTTTTAATTTGTGACATGTATTTTAAATGTTTTAATTATTTAATTTGTGAGATGTGATTTAATGGGTTTGGTGTGTTATAAAATAGAGGTCCAACAAGCGAACCCGAAGCGAAACAAGCGAGTTAAATCCGACCAAATGCCAATTTCCAACTTTGCCCTTCCGACGTCCGTTTCCCGCGGCTTTCACAATCAAAGAGGTAGTGTCTCCATACGAGACTCATCATCGGGACTTATATGCAAAAATGCAATGCCTACAAGAATTTATTAATTGGACCTGCGTGTCCAGCCTATTACCTCCTTACTCCATGTATTTCTCCTCTCACCTATTCCCCTCAATGTAAATGAGGTTTCTTTAGAAGTGTTATGTAACGGGAAGAAGCAATACTTGTGCTAGCGGGAGAGAGGAAAATGGAGAGATTTGTTCTAGGAACAATGTGTAAGTATCCATCCGCATATCATTATTATTTATTTATATGCGCCTTATTATGTGTTTAGAATGCATGTTTAAGGGTGTATGATGATGAGACCTTAACAAAGATAATTAATTGGTTGCCAATTGCATGCGAAAACCTCAATATCCAAGACTGGCATTGGTTTGTTGGCCAAAGTCAAGACCTTTGTCCGTCGAGGATGTGTTTGAATCATGAAGGCTTTGTTCCATATTGGCGTCTTATCCAAGTTGTGATTTGTTGGCCAAAGTCAAGATCACTTCTTGTCCATCGACATTGATTACGAAGCTTTCCAAGGTCAATGGGTTCCGCTTAACTGGGATCACTAAGTTTGTTGTGCCATAGCCAAGACTTAGTTGATTCAGAGGAAAAAGGTTAGGCAATATATTGGATATATTGGCATCTATAAGATATATGTTTCGGACTTGGATGTCCACCTACTGGATCTAGGAATTGGATGAGATCCAATTGATCTTAGAGATCTACCTAGTTAATTATCATACAATTTGTTGGCCAAAGTCAAGATTGTGTGTTATTTAACGGGATCCTAGCCCACTTGGAAACAAAGTTTCCCGAGTACTCCACAGAGGGTTAGAGGCTCGCCGAAAAATAGTGGGAGGCAAGTGTGGGAACACAGAAACTGGGCGACGCATGCTGTCCCGGGCTCGCGGCCCGGTTGGGAGTACGGAGTAGCCCGCGGGGGACTAAACCGGAGAATGATGGAGTCGCCACCCGGTGTGAACCGGGACAAATATTTAAGGCCGCACTCACCCCTCGCAAGGGAAGACTTCAAACCGTGGGGTTCGGAATGGTCCATTACTTATGCCATTTGTAATAAAATGATTTGTGTAATAATCTAACCAAGCCTAAGCAACATATTTCCAAGGATGATTTACTCCTAAGTTCGCATGCATACATCAAAAAGTTGATCTAAGTTCACATATAACACATTTTTAAGTTTGCATACAACCTATTTGCATATAATCTATTTACATATAACCTATTTGCATATAATCTATGTCCGAATTTGCATGCATAAAGATAAATATGGATAGCATACAATGTTATAAGCACATTACATTCCATCATAGGCATGCCAGTAGATAATAATTGTACAATCACGCATGAAAGCAAATTGGAATAATGGCGAGCATATAACTTCATGAACATGTTGAATGGATGAATGCGGAAGCATAAGTAGAAGACTACCGTGTAAACATACATCATTGGAACGAACATGTAATCTTGTGCACATAATAAATGGCTAAACGAGAACATGAACAATAAAAAAAAAGGGAAATGACAAAATGAGTAACCATGTGTGAGATGTGATGAAAGAGGGCCTGTTTACCGTGGGCGTTGGTGTGGCATTCGTATCCGCATTTGAACGGTAAACAGAAGGTTCGCGTTCGAGTAGCGTTCGTAAGCGTGTTTGAACCGAAATGAAACAGAATGCTCACGTTCGTAGGGTGTTCCCAAATGTGTTCGAACAGAAATGAGACCTGATGCATGATAATGCAAAATGCATGCGTGTTCGAGTAGGGTTCGTAAACGCGTTCGAACTGTAAACAGAAGGTTTGCATTCGTATAGCGTTTGATAACGCGTTCGAAAGAACTGAGACAGAAAACATACGTTCGTGCGGTGTCTTGAAACGCGTTCGAACGGGGCTACAGCAATGACCCCCAAAAATGCAGCAAACAACATGACACATATGTGAACGGATGACTAGATGACACCTAATAAATAATAACGGGCTAAAAGGCGCGGCAAAGCATCGTGGTAAATGATTTTAACCTCTCAAAATAGAGGACCTTTAATCGCACTTACTAAGCCCATACGCAAACAACACAATACATGTAAAAAATGTGAAGACAATGATATCGGACTTCATGTATCCGATTGAACATATCTCACATCCAATCGAATATACATCATCCGTTGCGGCAAAGCATCGTGGTCAAGGATTTTAACCTCTCAAAATAGAGGACCTTTAATCGCACTTACTAAGCCCATGCGCTTTATCTCACAATGCATATAAGAAATAAAATAAACAATATCGGACTTCGTATACCCGATTGAACACATCTTACATTCAACCGAATATACATCAATCGGCGCGACAAAGCATCGTGGTAAAGGGTTTTAACCCCTCAAAATAGGGGACCTTTAATCCAACTTACTAAGCCCATGCGCTCGATCGCATCTTTACGCAAACGAATAACATGCAGAAATTAAATAACGAATAATAAACACATCAAAACAACATAAAATGAAATATGCGCCGTTTACTCAAGTTGTACGTGGAGTTGTATCCCGAGTACAGATCATATTACCGTCTATTCGGAAACGGCTATGAAATTTATGTACGGGTTTCCATCCTATATACCACGAGAGGCGACAAATTTTTCCTTTTTATCCAAGGGCCACAATCGTGCATTATTCCACAATACATACATTTTTCATTTATTCAAGGGCCATAATCATGCATCAATAGACGACTCTCATGTGATGGAAGTAAATAAAAAAATTAAAAGATAGATGAAAATAAATAGAAAAAGTACCCTCAGGTTTAACCTTTTATATCGATTTTCGGAAGCGCGTTCCAAGTCCGTCGGAAGGGCTAATACTCTGCAACTCTTCTGGTTCACTGGTTCAATGTTTTTGCTCACTGTTTCGCTACTTTAGCCGCTGTTTTCACTCCGTTTTGCTGTTGTTTTCACGGTATTTTACTGCTGTATTTTGGTCACTGCTCTTGGTGTTTTAGACTACTATTTTGGGTGTTTCGGGGACTGTTTTGGCAATTTTTTGGGGACTATTTTTTGCTCACTGTTTTAGGGTGGTTTTTGGGGACTATTTCAGGGTAGTTTAGGGGCTGTTTTGTGGAGGGTTCTCTCGGTAATGGATGGGCTGTGGTTTGGTCCACGTGAAGTGAGTGTGAGGCAGTGGCGTGTAAGGTATGTGTTTATTGCAACGTGAGGCATAGGGCTGTTGGCTTTGTGGTGAGGATTTGTTGCATTGAAGGCTGGCCGAGAGGGCAGGTCAGTGATAAAAAAGTAATGTGCGTGCGTGAGTGGGCTACTTTGAGTGATGAGGCCGTGGTGTTGGACGTGTTAAGTGAGGCGTGTATGTGTGTTTTGTGAGTGCGTGAGTGCGTGAGTGGAGTGCAACGTGAGGGTTAGGTGGCTTTTAAGGGTTTGTTTATTTGTTTTGTGTTTGGTGAATGAGAGAAAGAAAGATGAGCGAGAGAGAGGTGTGCGGTTCTTAGGATTTATTTTTGTTGTGGTTTTTACCGTGAGTGAGAGCCGGGGGAATGTCTTGGTTTTGGGTTTCTTATATAGACAAAGGCTAGGCTTGACAAGGAAAGGGATTTGGCTAATTAAAAAGGGATATGATTTAGTGTCATGTAAGGAAAACCTAAGATTGATTGGAGACAAGATTGGTTCAAATTAGGAAGCTAATATATTTGATTTGTATTGATTAGGCATGCAATTTCTTTAATTTTGTAAGTATTTTTATTATTTTGGTAGGTGATTATTTAGATTTTATTTGTTTTATTTAATTACACATGTGTTAAATATATATTTAATTAATTTGGATGTGTCTTAAGTGGGCTTGGGCGTGTGGGCCAAGGCTTGGGCGTGTGGTCTTTGGTTGGTGGGTTTGGTTGGCTTTTGATGGTGGGCTTGGTGTGTGTGTGGGCTAGATGTGGGGTTGGGCCAAGGTTCAGTGTTTGCGGGTTTTTTAGGCTAAAGGTACTTCAAAACAGAGGACCACCAGCGAGCCCGAAGCTAAACAAGCGAGTCAAATTCGACAAAGAACTGATTTCCATCTTTTCCCTTCCGACGTCCGTTTCCCGCGGCTTCCACGACTTAAAAGGTAGTGCCTCCAAATGAGACTCATCATCGGGATTTATATGCAAAAATACAGTGCCTACAGTCGCCCCCACTTTGACGGGACTTGTGTAACGTGTAACAGTGACAATCCTATCAAAGTTATGCAATGCATTTTCACTTACCTGGCTCGCCAGCTGCCACTTGACTTGCCATGTGTCGCGTGGAGTTGATGTTGTGCGGTACCTGGCATGCTAAACCTCATACCCAAGGCGTCACAGTAATATCTCCATACTCGGAGTTCCGTACCTGGCGTGCTAAACCTCATACCTAAGGCGTCGCAGTAATATCTCCATACCCGGAGTGTCGTACCTGGCGTGCTAAACCTCATACCCAAGGCGTCGTAGTAATATCTCCATACCCGAGTGCCGTACCTGGCGTGCTAAACCTCATACCGAAGGCGTCGTAGTAATATCTCCATACCCGGAGTGCCGTACCTGGCGTGCTAAACCTCATACCCAAGGCGTCGCAGTAATAACTCCATACCCCGGGGCCGTACCTGGCGTACTAAACCTCATACCCAAGGCGTCGTAGTAATATATCTCTATACCCGGAGTGCCGTACCTGGCGTACTAAACCCCATACCCAAGGCGTCGCAGTAATATCTCCATACCCGGAGTGCCGTGCCTGGCGTGTAAAACTGTTGTCTCCATACCCGGAGTGCCGTACCTGGCAAAATTGATCTAATGTCTCCATACCCGGAGTGTCGTACCCAGCAAAACTGATTCTGTATCTCCATACCTGGAGTGCCGTACCCGGAAAAACTGATCAGATGTTAATGTGGGCATCGCCCCCAGAGTGCCATACCCGGCTAGACTGATGCTGATGAGGATGTGGGCCTCGCCCCAGAGTGCCATATCAGGCCAGACTGATGCTGATAAAGATGTGGGCCTCACCCCTAGAGTGCCATACCATACCAGACTGATACTGTTAATGATATGGACCTCACCCCCAGACCGATACTGATATGGGCCTCGCCCCCATGCTGATACTGATGTTGACGTAGGCCTTGGCCCGGGGACTCATCCCTGAAACTGATGCTGATGTGGGCCTCGACCCTGGGACTCATCTCCAAAAAATGATATTGATGTAGATGTGGGCCTTGCCCCTAGGCTGATACTGATATGGGCCTCGTCCCTAGACTGATACCGATATGGGCCTCACCCCCATGCTGATACTGATGTTGACGTAGGCCTTGGCTCTGGGACTCATCCATGAAACTGATGCTGATGTGGGCCTCGACCCTGGGACTCATCTCCAAAAACTGATACTGGTGTAGATATGGGCCTCGCCCCTAACCGGTACTGATATGGGCCTCGCCCGCAGACTGATACAGATGTGGGCCTCGCCCACAAACTGATACTGATATGGGTCTCGCCCCCAGACTGATACTGATATGGGCCTCAACCCCGTGATTCATTCTTGAAGACTGCTGACACTGTATTGTTGCTGCTTCCGGTTGGCTTGCTTTTGACGCTTTCTCTTTTTCATTTTTGAAACCTTTGAATACAAAACAAAACAAACACAAAAAGAATGCAAAATGTGTTACGTGTTTGCATGTATGGATGAATGAGTTTCATATCCCGTTGGGTTAGGTCGTCCACCAATTCCCTTGGTGACTACTCGGTTTTCTCTTCCTCTGGCAAAGTACTGCTTCAATCTATCCACATTGATTGGCTCGGTGAACTCATTTCCTTCCAAGTACGATAGCCTCAATGCCCCATTTCCCATTACTGAACGGTTATTATGTCATTTCTGCTTGCTTCTTTTGGGAATCCCCCGTGTTCTGAGTGTTGCTGAATATCATGGTATCAAGGTTGAATGCTTTTGTCAAACATACTCATGTCATGCAGGTTGAAAGGAAAGGACTCAGACAAGTAGACGAAATGTATGTCTTTATTATTATTCAGGAAAAGGTTCAAACAAGTAGACGAAGTTGATTTCTTTATTAAAAATGCAGAAAATAAACCAGAAAGAGCAGTTTCATTGCCTTCTTCGTCGGCCTACGATTCTTTACTACTGTTATCCTTTATCACAATGCAAGAAGCCTAGTGATTGAGAGTTTGGAGGACAAAGGTTTCGGGTAGGCCGGAGTTGATCATGTAAGTCGGTGGGGGAACAGAGTGATAATCTGGCAGAGGGTTGGTGTGTGTGCTAGGCTGTTCTTTTTCAGGATCGAGTATTTTGTGGGCATCAATGAGGTCCTGAATTTCATACCGGAGGCGGGAACAGCTGTCAGTATCATGGTCGTGTTGCTGGTGGAAGTGACAGTAGCGGTCTATTTTTAGATGTGGTGGCGGGGGATTTGGAAGTGGTTTAGGCTCCAAAGGTTTTAAGAATCCTTGCCTTGTCAACTTCTCAAGTACCTTGGACAAAGGTCTTCATAAGTTGGAGAAACGCCGATTCTTGATGGCAGTAACCTCGGCAGCAGCGGGTTTGGTCTCAGAATGCCCCCAAAAGTCCTCATATTCTGGCCATAGAACTTCCGGTTCTCGGCTTCCTCTTCTTCAATGTCCATGATAGTTTCCGTCAGCTGTCGGAAATCCGCAATCATTGAAGTCATCCTCCTCAACTTGCCATAGATCGAGGGCTTAGTGCCCTTGATGATCATTTTAATCTGGTCCTTCTCAGAGGACCGAGTCTATATCTTCAGAAGCTGGCTTCTCCAGCGGTCTACATACTCCTTGAAGCTTTCTTCCGGCTTCTGCTTAGTGTTCTCCAAATCACGGAGTGACAAATCAATCTCCAAGTCTGTAACATACTGTTTCAGGAATGCATCTGCCAATTCCCTCCAATCCTCCTTAACATTTCTTTCAAGGCTATGGTACCACACTACAGGTGCCCCCTCAAGTGACATCCCAAACATCTTATGAGCTTGGCGCTGTGTCAGGCCCACTGAACTCATAACTGACACATATTGTCGGAGGTGGACCCTTGGATCCCTATTCCCGTTGAACTTGGCCATATCCGACATCTTGAACTGAGCATGCAACTGTTCCTCAAAGGTCATCGCCTCATAGTCTAGTAATTCTTCGTCCTTACCCTTCATCTTACGGGTAACTGACTCAACCTGATCCCGAAGCTTCTGAAATTCTGCCTGAGACCCCATCACTCTGCATGTTGCATACTCTACCATGTCGTCATCAAAAGCGAAGATATCATCCCCCAACCTATTCGGAGGCTCCTCGCGCCTCACATTCTCAAAATTTCCCCCAGCACGCGGTACAGTCATATTTGCCATGGCGATAGTCAAGGCTTGCAACTGTTCGGTAATCTTGGTGAAACTATTTTCCAACTGATCTATCCGGGATACCTCATTATCAGATGTACTCATATCTGTTACCGGTCTTTTGGTGAGTCTTCCCTCTTCCCCAACCCAACAGGACTCTATGATCTTTTTAGACATATATGGTGTTAACATGATATATGTATGCATGAGATAAATGAGATGCATGTGATACAAGGAATATATCAACTCATTAAAATCTTCACACAAATCGGCCCATCATCATTTTAGAAGCTTTTGGGCTAATTGTCATAGGAGTGAACTCGTCCCAGTTTAAATGGCCCAACAAGTTCACATCTCATGGCAAGAAGTCCAACCGTATCCAAATGATAATGTTCCTAAACACAAACATATAATGGCCCATTGGCATTTTAAAAGCTTTTGGCCCAATCATCATAAGATATGTTCTTGCCCCAGTTTAAATGGCCCAATAAGCCCATACCTCTTCACAAAATGTCCGAATGGATCCAAACGACCATGTTCCCAAACACAAGCATATAGAAATAATTTCTACAGAGTGGCCCATCAATATTTCAGAAGCTTTTGGCCCAATTGTCATAGGATACGAACTCGTCCCAGTTCAAATGGCCCAACAAGTTCACATTTTTGACAAGAAGTCAAACTGCATCCAAAAGAGGATGGTCCACAAGCACAAGGAAATAGTTACTATAGGCCATACGACCCCGGTCTACGTGTGGGTTTGCGGGAGTGTAGACAACGAGTCCTCCAAATTAGTCCATCACAGTAGGCTACGAGTAGATGATTATCTAGGTGCCTTCACAACTTTTCCTTCTAGGAAGGTAGTGAGTGAAGGAAGACACCAAACTATTACCCGGCCTAAACAATATGCCTTTGATTAAACCTCTTTTAACTCATAGTAGACACAGTTAATTAAAGCACAAATCATAATATTACAAGACATTATTTCGGGGCCGATTCTCTATCCCCAGTGGAGTCGCCAGACTGTGGGAACACAGAAACTCGGCGACGCATGCTGTCCCGGGCTCGCGGCCCGGTTGGGAGTACGGAGTAGCCCACGGGGGACTAAACCGGAGAATGATGGAGTCGCCACCCGGTGTGAACCAGGACAAAGATTTAAGGCCGCACTCACCCCTCGCAAAGGAAGACCTCAAACTGTTGGGTTCGGAATGGTCCCTTACTTATGCCATTTGTAATAAAATGATTTGTGCAATAATCTAACCAAGCCTAAGCAACATATTTCCAAGGATGATTTACTCCTAAGTTCGCATGCATACATCAAAAAGTTGATCTAAGTTCACATATAACACATTTTTAAGTTTGCATATAACCTATTTGCATATAATCTATGTCCGAATTTGCATGCATAAAGATAAATATGGCTAGCATACAATGTTATAAGCACATTACATTCCATCATAGGCATGCCAGTAGATAATAATTGTACAATCACGCATGAAAGCAAATTGGAATAATGGCGAGCATATAACTTCATAAACGTGTTGAATGGATGAATGCGGAAGCATAAGTAGATGAATACCATGTAAACATACATCATGGGAACGAACATGTAATCTTGTGCACATAATAAATGGCTAAACGAGAACATGAACAATCAAAAAAAGGGGAAATGACAAAATGAGTAAACATGCGTGAGATGTGATAAAAGAGGGCCTGTTTACCATGGGCGTTCGTGCGGCGTTCGTATCCTTGTTCGAACGGTAAACAGAAGGTTCACGTTCGAGTAGCGTTCGTAAGTGCATTCGAACGGAAATGAAACAGAATGCTCACATTCGTAGGGCGTTCGGAAACGCATTTGAACGGAAATGAGACCTGATGCATGATAAGGCAAAATGCATGCGCGTTCGAGTAGCGTTCGTAAACACGTTCGAACGGTAAACAGAAGGTTCACATTCGAATAGCGTTTGATAATGCGTTCGAACGAACTGAGACAGAAAACATACGTTCGTGCGGCGTCCTGAAATGCATTCGAACGGGGTTACAGAAGTGACCCCCAAAAATGCAGTAAACAACATGACACATACGTGAACGGATGACTAGATGACACCTAATAAATAATGACGGGCTAAAAGGTGCGGCAAAGCATCGTGGTAAAGTATTTTAACCTCTCAAAATAGAGGACCTTTAATCGCACTTACTAAGCCCATACGCAAACAACACAATACATGTAAAAAAAAGGTGAAGACAATGATATCGGACTTCATGTATCCGATTGAACATATCTCACATCCAATCGAATATACATCATCCAGCACGGCAAAGCATCGTGGTAAAGGATTTTAACCTCTCAAAATAGAGGACCTTTAATCGTACTTACTAAGCCCATGCGCTTTATCTCACAATGCATATAAGAAATAAAAGAAACAATATCGGACTTCATATACCCGATTGAACACATCTTACATTCAACCAAATATACATCAATCGGCGCGGCAAAGCATCGTGGTAAAGGGTTTTAACCCCTCAAAATAGGGGACCTTTAATCCAACTTACTAAGCCCATGGGCTCGATCGCATCATTACGCAAACGAATAACATGCAGAAATTAAATAACGAATAATAAACACATCAAAACAACATAAAATGAAATATACGTTGTTTACTCAAGTTGTATTTGGAGTTGTATCCCGAGTACAGATCATACTACCGTCCATTCGGAATCGGCTATGAAATTTATGTCCGGGTTTCCATCCTATATACCACGAGAGGCGACACATTTTTCATTTTTATCCAAGGGCCACAATCATGCATTATTGCACAATACATACATTTTTCATTTATTCAAGGGCCACAATCATGCATCAATAGACGACTCTCATGCGATGAAAGAAAATAAAATAATTAAAAGATAGATGAAAATAAATAGAAAAAGTACCATCAGGTCTAACCTTTTATATCGATTTTCGGAAGCGCGTTCCAAGTCCGTCGGAAGGGCTAATACTCTGCAACTCTTCCGGTTCACAGGTTCAATGTTTTTACTCACTGTTTCGCTGCTTTAGCCGTTGTTTTCACTCCGTTTTACTGCTGTTTTTGCGGTGTTTTCTAGCAGTATTTTGGTCACTGCTCTTGGTGTTTTAGGCTACTGTTTTGGGTGTTTCGGGGACTGTTTTGGCAAATTTTTGGGGTTGTTTGCTCACTAGATTAGGGTGGTTTTTAGGGACTATTTCAGGGTAGTTTAGGGGCTATTTTGTGGAGGGTTTTCTCGGCAATGGATGGGTTGTGGTTTGGTCCACGTGAAGTGAGTGTGAGGCAGTGGCGTGTAAGGTATGTTTTATTGCAACGTGAGGCTGGGGCTGTTGGCTTTGTGGTGAGGATTTGTTGCGTTGAAGGCTGGCCGAGAGGGCAGGTCAGTGATAAAAGGGCAATGTGCGTGCATGAGTGGGCTACTTTGAGTGATGAGGCCGTGGTGTTGGACGGGTCAAGTGAGGCGTGTATGTGTGTTTTGTGAGTGCGTGAGTGGAGTGAAACGTGAGGGTTAGGTGGCTGTTAAGGGTTTGTTTATTTGTTTTATGTTTGGTGAATGAGAGAAAGAAAGATGAACGAGAGATAGAGGTGTGCGGTTCTTAGGATTTATTTTTGTTGTGGTTTTTTCCGTGAGTGAGAGTCGGGGGAATGTCTTGGTTTTGGGTTTCTTATATAGACAAAGGCTAGGCTTGACAAGGAAAGGGATTTGGCTAATTAAAAAGGGATATGATTTAGTGTCATGTAAGGAAAACCTAAGATTGATTGGAGACAAGATTGGTTCAAATTAGGAAGCTAATATATTTGATTTGTATTGATTAGGCATGTAATTTCTTTAATTTGTGTAAGTATTTTTATTATTTTGGTAGGTGATTATTTAGATTTTATTTGTTTTATTTAATTACACATGTGTTAAATATATATTTAATTAAATTTGGATGTGTCTTAAGTGGGCTTGGGTGTGTGGGCCAAGGCTTGGGCGTGTGGTCTTTGGTTGGTGGGTTTGGTTGGCTTTTGATGGTGGGTTTGGTGTGTGTTGGCTAGATGTGGGGTTGGGCCAAGGTTCAGTGTTTGCGGGTTTTTTAGGCTAAAGGTGCTTCAAAACGGATGTCCACCAGCGAGCCCGAAGCTAAACAAGCAAGTCAAATTCGACAAAGCACTGATTTCCATCTTTTCCCTTCCGACGTCCATTTCCCGCGGCTTCGACGACTTAAAAGGTAGTGCCTCCAAATGAGACTCATCATCGGGATTTATATGCAAAAATACAGTGCCTACAGTCGCCCCCACTTTGATGGGACTTGTGTAACGTGTAACAGTGACAATCCTATCAAAGTTATGCAATGCATTTTCACTTACCTGGCTCGCCACCTGCCACTTGACTTGCCATGTGTCGCGTGGAGTTGATGTTGTGCTGTACCTGGCATGCTAAACCTCATACCCAAGGCGTCGTAGTAATATCTCCATACCCGGAGTGCCGTATCTGGCGTGCTAAACCTCATACCCAAGTCGTCGCAGTAATATCTCCATACCCGGAGTGTCGTACCCGGCGTGCTAAACCTCATACCCAAGGCGTCGCAGTAATATCTCCATACCCGGAGTGTCGTACCTGGCGTGCTAAACCTCATACCCAAGGCGTCACAGTAATATCTCCATACCCGGAGTGCCGTACCTGGCGTACTAAACCTCATACCCAAGGCGTCGCAGTAATATCTCTATACCCGGAGTGCCGTACCTGGCGTGCTAAACCTCATAAAAAGGTGTCGCAGTAATATCTCCATACCCGGAGTGCCGTATCTGGCGTACTAAACCTCATACCCAAGGCGTCGCATAATATCTCCATACCCGGAGTAGCGTACCTGGCGTGTAAAACTGATGTCTCCACACCCGAAGTGTCGTACCTGGCAAAATTGATCTGATGTCTCCATACCCGGAGTGCCGTACCCAGCAAAACTGATTCTGTATCTCCATACCTGGAGTGCCGTACCCGACAAAACTGATCTGATGTTAATGTGGGCCTCGCCCCCAGAGTGTCATACCCGGCTAGACTGATGCTGATGAGGATGTGGGCCTCGCCCCTAGAGTGCCATACCCGGCCAGACTGATGCTGATAAAGATGTGGGCCTCGCCCCCAAAGTGCCATACCTGGCCAGATTGATATTGTTAATGATATGGGCCTCGCCCCCAGGCTGATACTGATATGGGCCTCGCCTCTAGACTGATACTGATATGGGCCTCGCCCCCATGCTGATACTGATGTTGACGTAGGCCTCGGCCCTGGGACTCATCCCTGAAATGGATGCTGATGTGGGCCTCGACCCTGTGACTCATCTCCAAAAACTGATACTGATGTAGATGTGGGCCTTGCCCCTAGGCTGATACTGATATGGGCCTCGCCCCTAGACTGATACCGATATGGGCCTCACCCCCATGCTGATACTGATGTTGACGTAGGCCTCGGCCCTGGGACTCATCCCTGAAACTGATGCTGATGTGGGCCTCGACCCTGTGAGTCATCTCCAAAAACTAATACTGGTGTAGATGTGGGCCTCGCCCCTAACCGGTACTGATATGGGCCTCGCCCGCAGACTGATATAGATGTGGGCCTCGTCCACAGACTGATACTGATATGAGTCTCGCCCCCAGACTGATACGTATATGGGCCTCAACCCCGTGATTCATTCTTGAAGACTGCTGACACTGTACTGTTGCTGCTTCCGGTTGGCTTGCATTTGACGCTTTCTCTTTTTCATCTTTGAAACCTTTGAATACAAAACAAAACAAACACAAAAAGGAATGCAAAATGTGTTACGTGTATGCATGTATGCATGAATGAGTTTCATATCCCGTTGGGTTAGGTCGTCCACCAATTCCCTTGGTGACTACTCGGTTTTCTCTTCCTCTGGCAAAGTACTGCTTCAATCTATCCACATTGATTGGCTCGGTGAACTCATTTCCTTCCAAGTTCGATAGCCTCACTGCCCCATTTCCCATTACTGAATGGTTATTCTGTCGTTTCTGCTTGCTTCTTTTGGGAATCCCCCGTGTTCTGAGTGTTGCTGAATATCATGGTATCAAGGTTGAATGCTTTTGTCAAACATACTCATGTCATGCAAGTTGAAAGGAAATGACTCAGACAAGTAGACGAAATGTATGTCTTTATTATTATTCAGGAAAAGGTTCAAACAAGTAGACGAAGTTGATGTCTTTATTAAAAATGCAGAAAATAAACCAGAAAGAACAGTTTCATTGCCTTCTTCCTCGGCTTACGATTCTTTACTACTGTTATCCTTTATCTCAATGCAAGAAGCCTGGTGATTGAGTGTTTGGAGGACAAAGGTTTCGGGTAAGCCGGAGTTGATCATGTAAGTCGGTGGGGGAACATAGTGATAATCTGGCAAAGGGTTGGTGTGTGTGCTAGGCTGTTCTTTTTCAGGATCGGGTATTTTGTGGACATTAATGAGGTCCTGAATTTCGTACCGGAGGCGGGAACAGCTGTCAGTATCATGGCCGTGTTGCTGGTAAAAGTGACAGTGGCGGTCTATTTTTAGATGTGGTGGTGGGGGATTTGGAAGTGGTTTAGGCTCCAAAGGTTTTAAGAATCCTTGCCTTGTCAACTTCTCAAGTACCTTGGACAAAAGTCTTCCCAAGTTGGAGAAACACCGGTTCTTGATGGAAACAACCTCGGCAGCAGGGGGTTTGGTCTCGAAATGACCCCCAAAAGTCCTCTTATTCTGGCCATAGAACTTCCGGTTCTCGGCTTCCTCTTCTTCAATGTCCATGACAGTTTCCCTCAGCTGTCGGAAATCCGTAATCATTGAAGTCATCCTCCGCAACTTGCCATAGATCGAGGGCTTAGTGCCCTTGATGATCATTTTAATCTGGTTATTCTCAGAGGGCCGAGTCTGCATCTTCAGAAGCTGGCTTCTCCAGCGGTCTACATACTCCTTGAAGCTTTCTTCCGGCTTCTGCTTAGTGTTCTCCAAATCACGGAGTGACAAATCAATCTCCAAGTCTGTAACATACTGTTTCAGGAATGCATCTGCCAATTCCCTCCAATCCTCCATAACCTTTCTTTCAAGGCTATGGTACCACACTACGGGTTCCCCCTCAAGTGACATCCCAAACATCTTCTGAGCTTGGCGCTGTGTCAAGCCCACTGAACTCATAACTGACACATATTGTCGGAGGTGGACCCTTGGATCCCCATTCCCGTTGAACTTGGCCATATCCGGCATCTTGAACTGAGTAGGCAACTGTTTCTCAAAGGTCATCGCCTCATAGTCTAGTAATTCTTTGTCCTTACCCTTCATCTTATGGGTAACTGACTCAAACTGATCCCGAAGCTTCTGAAATTCTGCCTGAGACCCCATCACTCTGCTTGTTGCATACTCTGCCATGTCATCATCAAAAGCGATGATATCATCCCCCTACCCATTCGGAGGCTCCTCAAGCCTCATATTCTTAGAATTTCCCCCAGCACGGGGTACAGTCATATTTGTCATGGCGGTAGTCAAGGCTTGCAACTGTTCGGTAATCTTGGCGAAACCATTTTCCAACTGATCTATCTGGAATACCTCATTATCGGATGTACTCATATCTGTTACCGGTCTTTTGGTGAGTCTTCCCTCTTCCCTAACCCAACGAGACTCTATAATATCTTTTTAGACATAGAGGGTGTTAACAGGATATATGTATGCATGAGATGAATGAGATGCATGCGATACAAGGAATATATCAACTCATTAAAATCTTCACACAAATCGGACCATCAACATTTTAGAAGCTTTTGGGCTAATTGTCATAGGAGTGAACTCGTCCCAGTTTAAATGGCCCAACAAGTTCACATCTCATGGCAAGAAGTCCAACCGTACCCAAATGATAATGTTCCTAAACACAAACATATAATGGCCGATTGGCGTTTTAGAAGCTTTTGGCCCAATCATCATAAGATATGTTTTTGCCCCAGTTTAAATGGCCCAACAAGCCCATACCTCATGACAAAATGTCCGAATGGATCCAAACGACCATGTTCCCAAACACAAGCATATAGAAATAATTTCTACAGAGTGGCCCATCAATATTTCAGAAGCTTTTGGCCCAATTGTCATAGGATACGAACTCGTCCCAGTTCAAATGGCCAACAAGTTCGCATTTCTGATAAGAAGTCCAACTGCATCCAAATGAGGATGGTCCACAAGCACAAGGAAATAGTTGCTATAGGCCATACGACCCCGGTCTACGTGTGGGTTTGCGAGAGTGTAGACAACGAGTCCTCCAAATTAGTCCATCACAGTAGGCTACGAGTAGATGATTATCTAGGTGCCTTCACAGCTTTTCCTTCTAGGAAGGTAGTGAGTGAAGGAAGACACCAAACCATTACCCAGCCTAAACAATATGCCTTTGATTAAACCCCTTTTAACTCACAGTAGACACAGTTAATTAAAGCACAAATCATAATATTACAAGACTTTATTTCGGGGCCGATTCTCTATCCCCAGTTGAGTCGCCAGACTGTGGGAACACAGAAACTGAGCGACGCATGCTGTCCTGGGCTCGCGGCCCGATTGGGAGTACGGAGTAGCCTGCGGGGGACTAAATCGGAGAATGATGGAGTCGCCACCCGGTGTGAACCGGGACAAAGATTTAAGGCCGCACTCACCCCTCGCAAAGGAAGACCTCAAACCGTTGGGTTCGGAATGGTCCCTTACTTATGCCATTTGTAATAAAATGATTTGTGCAATAATCTAACCAAGCTTAAGCAACATATTTCCAAGGATGATTTACTCCTATGTTCGCATGCATACATCAAAAAGTTGATCTAAGTTCACATATAACACATTTTTTAAGTTTGCATATAACCTATTTGCATATAATCTATGTCCGAATTTGCATGCATAAAGATAAATATGGCTAGCATACAATGTTATAAGCACATTACATTCCATCATAGGCATGCCAGTAGATAATAATTGTACAATCACGCATGAAAGCAAATTGGAATAATGGCGAGCATATAACTTCATGAACATGTTGAATGGATGAATGCGGAAGCATAAGTAGATGACTACCGTGTAAACATAGATCATTGGAACGAACATGTAATCTTATGCAAATAATAAATGGCTAAACGATAACATGAACAATCAAAAAAAGGGAAATGACAAAATGAGTAACCATGCGTGAGATGTGATGAAAGAGGGTCTGTTTACCGTGTGGCGTTCGTGCGGCATTCGTATCCGCGTTAGAACGGTAAACAGAAGGTTCGCGTTCGAGTAGCATTCATAAGCGCATTCGAACGGAAATGAAAAATAATGCTTACGTTCGTAGGGCGTTCGGAAGCACGTTCGATCGGAAATGAGACCTGATGCATGATAAGGCAAAATGCATGTGCGTTCGAGTACCGTTCGTAAACGCGTTCGAACGGTAAATAGAAGGTTCGCGTTTGTATAGCATTTGATAACGCGTTTGAACGAACTGAGACAGAAAACATGCATTCGTGCGGCGTCCTGAAACACGTTTGAACGGGATTACAGAAGTGACCCCCAAAAATGCAGTAAATAACATGACACATACGTGAACGGATGACTAGATGACACCTAATAAATAATAACGGGCTAAAAGGCGCGGCAAAGCATCGTGGTAAAGGATTTTAACCTCTCAAAATAGAGGACCTTTAATCGCACTTACTAAGCCCATACGCAAACAACACAATACATGTAAAAAAATGTGAAGACAATGATATCGGACTTTATGTATCCGATTGAACATATCTCACATCCAATCGAATATACATCATCCGGCGTGGCAAAGCATCGTGGTAAAGGATTTTAACCTCTCAAAATAGAGGACCTTTAATCGCACTTACTAAGCCCATGCGCTTTATCTCACAATGCATATAAGAAATAAAAGAAACAATATCGGACTTCGTATACCCGATTGAACACATCTTACATTCAACCGAATTACATCAATCGGCGCTGCAAAGCATCGTGGTAAAGGGTTTTAACCCCTTAAAATAGGGGACCTGTGGGACACAGAAACTGGACGCGCATGCTGTCTCGGGCTCGCGGCCCGGTTGGGAGTACGGAGTAGCCACGGGGGACTAAATTGGAGAATAATGGAGTCGCCACCCGGTGTGAACCGGGAAAATGAGATTTAAGGCCGCACTTACCCCTCGCAAGGGAAGACCTCAAACCGTTGGGTTCAGAATGGTCCCTTACTCATGCCACTTGTAATGAAAGGATTTATGTAATAATTTAATCAGGCTTAAATAGCACTTATTTCCAAGAGTATCATGCTTCTAAATTCACATGTATAAAATAAAACTTACACATATATTTCACATCTAAGATTGCATGCTTGGAATACATCAAAGGAGCGACAAACATACAACTTCATTGGCATATTATATTCAAGAAAACACAAGCACACATACTAACCACACAAGCACACATGTGAGCACCTTCTCAAGTGGTACGTGGAATTGTATCCCAAGTACAGACCGTACTACCGTCCATTCGAATCGGCTACGGAATTTATGTCTGGGTTTCCATCCGATATACCACAAGGAATAATACTCAAATATTATCATGACATAGGTATATGAATTGTAATACATTAAAACATTGTATTCATACGTGTGGGGATAGCTACTAGGAAAACTATGTATGAAATCTGATGAAAAAGACTCAGTTCAGTGGGTGCGCGTTCGCGTAGCATTTGAAAACGCGTTCGAACAGTAAACAGAAGGTTCGCATTCGTGTAGCGTTCGAGAACGCGTTCGAATGGAACCAGACCTGATGCATGATAAGACTAAGAAAGTGCGTGTGCGTTCGCGTAGCGTTCGAGAACGCGTTCGAACGGTAAACAAAAGGTTCGCGTTCGTATAGAGTTCGATAACGTGTTCGAACGGAACCAGACCTGATGCATGATAAGACTAAGAAAGTGCGTGTGCATTCGCGTAGCGTTCGAGAACGTGTTTGAATGGTAAACAGAAGGTTCACGTTCGTGTAGAGTTCGAGAACGCATTCGAACGGAACCAGACTTGATGCATACAACACAAAGAATAAAGACAACAATGCCAAGCTCAGTATGTCCGATTAAACGTATCTTGCATTCAACGGAACACACATCAACCAGCGCGGCAAAGCATCATGGTAAAGGGCTTTAACCCCTCCCCATAGGGGATCTTTCATTGCACTTACTAAGCCCATGCGCTCGATTGAATCACGCATACAAAGAATTAAAAAACAATAATATCATACTTAGTATGCCCGATTGAACGTATCTTGCATTCCCTCAGGTCTAACCTTTTTGTCAACTTTCGGGCTTGCGTTTCACGGACGTCGAAAGGGGTACAGCTCCTCAACTTCTCCGGTTCACTGGTTTAGCGTCCTAGCTCACTGTTTTGCTGTTTTGCTTGCTGTTCGATCTCCGCTCTGCTGCTGTTCGGTCTCCGTTCTGCTGCTGTTCGGTCTCTGCTTTGCTACTCTCTGTTCAGGTCACCTGTTTTGACGTTTCAACGAACTGTTTCGAGTGTTTTTCGTGGGTTTTTAGTGTAGTTTTGTGTGGTTATTTCAAGGATTATAAGTGCAGTTTATGTTACTATTTTAAGGGATTTTAGGGACTGTTTTGGGAGTGGTTTGGGTTGCTGTCCAGGCGTGTTTCAAGGGCTGTTTGAGGTGTGTTTGGGCCGCTGTTGGAGGTGTATTTTCGGTGATGGAGGGCTGCTGTATGGGGGAGATTTTCGGTGATGGGTAGAGGTTTATGGGGTGATGTTTTCGGTTATGGAGTGGAGGAGATGAAGGGAATTGTTTGTGTTCTTCTTGTTGCTATTGCCGTGAGTGGCTAAGGCTCTTTGTGTTGTGATTTTTGTGTGAGTTCTCTGTATGAGCCAGGGGCGTGCATGTCTTGGTTAGGGGTTGTTTATATAGAGAAGGGCTAGGGTTTCACCTTGTCTCACAAGGAAGGGATTTGATTTTGTGTTGAGCAAGGAAAGTCAAAGATTGATGGGGGACAAATTTGGCTTAGTTTAGGAATACAATATCTTTAATTTGTTATGATTGATTTTAATTAGGCATGACATCTTTTTAATTTAGTATGTGATTTTGTTTAGTTTGGTATATAATATATTTGATTTATCTTATTAGGTATGATTATATTTTATGTTTTATTTAATTGGTAAATGGTTTAATTATTTTATTTAATATTTAATTAATTTCCCATGTGTTTTAAATGTGTTTTATTAATTGGGATGTGTTTTATGGGCTTTGGGGGGCTAATTGGGCTGGGGTGCGAGGCTAGCAGCAAAACTAGAAATACCGACTCCGTTCGAACGCCCATTCGAACGCTACACGAACGTCCGCAATCTGCCTGACGTTCGAACGAAGTAATGAACGCAGCACTAACGAAGACAGTGAACTTGTGAAATGAACTTGATGACATACTTATTCTGAATTTCCCCTTCCGACCTCCGTTTCCCGCAATATCCTTAGCTAAAAAGGTAGTGCCTCCAACTGAGACTCATCATCAGTTTCACATGCGAAAATGCAATGCCTACAGGACCTTTAATCCAACTTACTAAGCCCATGCGCTCGATCGCATCATTATGCAAACGAATAACATGCAGAAATTAAATAACGAATAATAAACACATCAAAACAACATAAAATGAAATATGCACCGTTTACTCAAGTGGTATGTGGAGTTGTATCCCGAGTACAGATCATACTACCATCCATTCGGAATCGGCTATGAAATTTATGTCCGGGTTTCCATCCTATATACCACGAGAGGCGACACATTTTTCATTTTTATCCAAAGGCCACAATCATGCATTATTCCACAATACATACATTTTTCATTTATTCAGGGGCCACAATCATGCATCAATAGACGACTCTCATGCGATGAAAGTAAATAAAACAATTAAAAGATAGATGAAAATAAATAGAAAAAGTACCCTCAGGTCTAACCTTTTATATCGATTTTCGAAAGCGCGTTCCAAGTCCGTCGGAAGGGCTAATACTCTGCAACTCTTCCGGTTCACTGGTTTAATGTTTTTGCTCACTATTTCACTGCTTTAGCCACTGTTTTCACTCCATTTTGCTGTTGTTTTTACGGTGTTTTCCTGCTGTATTTTGGTCACTGCCCTTGGTGTTTTAGGCTACTGTTTTGGGTGTTTCGGGGACTGTTTTGGCGATTTTTGGGGTTGTTTGCTCACTGTTTTAGGGTGGTTTTTGGGGACTATTTCAAGGTAATTTAGGGGCTGTTTTGTGGAGGGTTCTCTTGGTAATGGATGGGCTGTGGTTTGGTCCACGTGAAGTGAGTGTGAGGCAGTGGCGTGTAAGGTATGTGTTTATTACAACGTAAGGCAGGGGGCTGTTGGCTTTGTGGTGAGGATTTGTTGCGTTGAAGGCTGGCCGAGAGGGCAGGTCAGTGATAAAAGGGCAATGTGTGTTTGTGAGTGGGCTACTTTGAGTGATGAGGCTGTGGTGTTGGACGTGTCAAGTGAAGCGTGTATGTGTGTTTTGTGAGTTCGTGAGTGGAGTGCAACGTGAGGGTTAGGTGACTGTTAAGAGTTTGTTTATTTGTTTTGTGTTTGGTGAATGAGAGAAAGAAAGATGAGCGAGAGAGAGAGGTGTGCGGTTCTTAGGATTTATTTTTGTTGTAGTTTTTACCGTGAGTGAGAGCCGGGGGAATGTCTTGGTTTTGGGTTTCTTATATAGACAAAGGCTAGGCTTGACAAGGAAATGGATTTGGCTAATTAAAAAGGGATATGATTTAGTGTCATGTAAGGAAAACCTAAGATTGATTGGAGACAAGATTGGTTCAAATTAGGAAGCTAATATATTTGATTTGTATTGATTAGGCATGCAATTTCTTTAATTTGTGTAAGTATTTTTATTATTTTGGTAGGTGATTATTTAGATTTTATTTGTTTTATTTAATTACACATGTGTTAAATATATATTTAATTAATTTGGATGTGTCTTAAGTGGGCTTGGGCGTGTGGGCCAAGGCTTGGGCGTGTGGTCTTTGGTTGGTGGGTTTGGTTGGCTTTTGATGGTGGGCTTGGTGTTTGTGTGGGCTAGATGTGGGGTTGGGCCAAGGTTAAGTGTTTGCGGGTTTTTTAGGCTAAAGGTGCTTCAAAACGGAGGTCCACCAGCGAGCCCGAAGCTAAACAAGCGAGTCAAATTCGACAAAGTACTGATTTCCATCTTTTCCCTTCCGACGTCCGTTTCCCGCGGCTTCCGCGACTTAAAAGGTAGTGCCTCCAAATGAGACTCATCATCGGGATTTATATGCAAAAATGCAGTACCTACAGCAAGTATTAAATTTGCAATATTCGTTTTGTAACTTGCCATACGCGTTCATATCTTTTTCGTCAATATAAATTAATTTATTAGTTGGACTAATAATTAATGTTGTTTTAAATATTAAGTTTGCAATAAGGCAAGTAACGCAAGGCGTATCTTACTTCGATATTCTAGAAGGCCAAGGCTTGGCCAAAGGCTTCTGGAATGTGAAAAAGGGCAAAGGCAAATTCATTATAATCTTATAGGAAGATAAATGACATATCCTAAAATGTCTGCCCAAAATTATGGCAAACGGGGACACGAAAGCGTGACTGCCGTATGGACAAGGCAGACATGAAGGAATTGAAGACGGTGCAAGGCTTCGGCTTCAAATATGTTTGTCATCAACATGTTCACAACTAGTATTAAAATTGGATTTTAGATACTAGAAGTGGTACATATATATGTACTGGTGTGCAGAATCTGCTATGAGCAGGATACTGAATTTAGTTGAGATTTATCTGCGAATTGAGAACGGGACGAAAGTCGCTGTTTTAACCGTAGAAACCTAAGTTTAGGAACTACCCTTTGGGTGTGTAATTAAATTAGGCAACTGTTATAATGTAACTAGTTTGACTAGATATATTATCTCTATATCAGGGTTTAACCCGTTGCGGGTATACCTTTATATTCTAGAACACTAAAGTGTTTTATTATATAAAGATGATATTGAGATAAACACATTAGATGTGAATAACAAAATTTATAATTTGAATATAAATAAATCTCAAACATATAACATGACAAACAAATAGCTCAAACTGATTTGATCAGTTAAAACTTAAATGTGGCATTGTTGTCTGGGACACAATTAAACAAGACTCGTATATCCACACTTTCGAAGAGTGGGTACTAGGACAAATTTGATTCAATCAAATAATGTCTACGAATCTAGTTTATTGGCAAAGTGCCTAAAACATTATTTACTTGGTAAAAGTGCAAGTGCCACCGATCTATTAGCCCTTGTTCATAGTGACGTAGGTGGGCCAATATCTAGCTAGGCTAGATGTGGATATGAATATTTCGTGACCTTTACATATGTTGCATCGTGTTATGGTTATGTGTTTCTTGTGAAACACAAATCAGAAACTTTTAGAGTTTCGACACGAAATAGACAAACAGATCGGCAAAAGTATTAAACCATCATGGTTAGACCATGATGAAAATACTTAAGCAATAAGTTTCTCATATACTTGAAAGAGTATAGTATTCTTTCAGTGAGGACTCCTCCTGGAACACGTCAGTTTGACGGTGTGTCTGAACGGAGAAACCGAATTTTGTTGGACATGATAAGGTTAATCATGAGTCACTCTGAGCTACCATTTCCTTCAACGGATATGCATAAACAGTGCAGAACTTATTTTGAATAAGGTTACATAAAAATATGTTTGACAGATTTCATATTAGATATTAACAGGAAAGAAACTGGGTTTTCTCATTCCTGAAGATTTGGGTATGCTAGGCATATGTTTGGATGATACCAAACTAGAACCCAAATCGGATAAGTGCATAAGTTGAGGTTATCCTAGGGAAACCAAAGTATAGTACTTAAACAACTCACAAGAGAACAATGTAATTGTTGCTCACCATGCAGTTTTCCTAAGAGGAATACCTATATGCAGTGGTAAGTGGGAGGAAAGTAAAACTCGATGAAAATCAGAGTAATACTGTTCCAGGCACCGAGTCTTTAATGGAACACAAATAGTTCATCAAGGATGAAACTATACCAATAATCTTCGAATACACAAGAACCGCGTAAGTCGGAGAGAGTCAGAAAACAACCTTGGGTATGGGTTTCTGATCTCACCTCATAAAGATGTCAATCTTATTGAGGAATATGAACTGACTACATATGAGGAAGTGATACAAGGTATCGAATCCCTATTATGGCAAAGTGCCATAATATTCGAAATGGATTCCATGTATACCAACTAAGTTTGGATACTAGTTGTTGTATCGTAAGACATTGTGCCTATTGGTACTATATGAGTCTTCAAAGAAGACATACATGGAAGGCAACATACCAACGTACTAAGCTAGGCTTGTAGCGGAAAGGTATCGTTATCAACATTGTTTCAATTACGAAAAAACCTTTTACTTGTTGCCATAGAAAATCCATTTGGGCAATGCTTCCATATGCTGCATGTTTCATTTATGAAATGTGGCAGCTAGATGCCAAAACCGCTTTCCTTAACGGAAACCTTTTGGAGGATGTTTTCAACATCCTGATGGTTTTGTCGTACCATAACAAACAAACAAGGTCTACAGGTTATTCGATCCATGGATGGATTGAAGCAAGCATTGGGTTCTTGGAACTATCGTTTTGATGTAATCATAATGGTATATGATTTAATTCAAAAAGAAAATGATTATTGTATATAAGGAGGTTAGTGGGAGCGCACTGACAGTGAATGTCCTAAATAATGATGATATGTCATTTCTTGGAAATGATATTCCCATAAGACAATCGGTGAAAGCTTGGATTTCGAGAAAATTCTCCATAGAATTCTTGGGAGAAACAACCTTTATTCTAGGAATAAAGATCTACTGTGATAGATTTAAAGTTGTTAACACTCTCCGAGAACTCGTACATTGAAATAAATGTACACGACCTGATATCTCATACGCTTTGAGCATATGGAGTCACAATCAGGCCAATCCAAGTGATAGTCATTGGATTGATGTTAAGAACATCCATTAGTATCTTAGAGATCTAAGGATGTTGTCTTATACTATGGAGAAGGAGAACTTGAAGTGACTGGGTTCACTGCTGCAAGTTTCCTAACCGAAAAAAATGACTATAAGTCGCAAAATTGTACTATAAAGTTTGAATAACGGAACAGTGAGCTGGAAATCTTCCAAGCAAGATAATGTTACCGAATAAACAACAAAAGTGGAATATTGCTGCAGCTGAGGCAGCAATAGAAGCCATTTGGGTGATAATAATCTAATTAGATTAGATATAATTTTGTTAGCAGCTGAGCTAGGCTTCAGCGCAGGCTAAATAATTAATGGTCTCATCAACGATCCAGATATATACTTCAAATATTCATCTGATTCGTTCGGATCATACATCGTGGCCATGTGATGATCGAATAAATCGTATCAGATGATAGTCATGCAAATCCGCTGACGAAAGTCTTTTCTCAGTAAGTTGAGCGAACCGTACATAGTTCAGGTGTAAGACACTCGAGTGACTGGCTATAGGCCAAGTGGGAGATTGTTGGACAGTTATGACCCATAGCGTCACTATTTGTACAGATCATGGTGTTGTTGTACAAATTAACTATGTGACCAAGGATATTGCTCTTTTATCATTTGTGATTAGATCACCAAGATGTATAAATGATGAAAGGTCCATATGATTAGTTCCTGGATTGAGATGATATGAGACAGTATCAATCCATGAAGGTTTAATCATTAAATATCCCTAGTCAGAGTATTATCGAGATTGGACATCGATAATGCGAAAAAGACTAGTATTACACTTGTGCACGTTGTGAGGGCATAACGACATAGTTCTCATATATTTGGGTATATGATACTCATGCAAGTGTAGTAGTAGTTGTTTTTTACCGATGGTACGGAAAACAGTTTCGCTCTGGATAGACCCCTCGGAATTCCATTGGTAGTATGACTATGTGTCTATGGAAGTCCGAATCAGGGTAGTTGTATTGGTCTTAACCTGGGACTTGCACCGCTAATACTTGCGACAATCAATATACTTTGGTTTTGGTCGTCCAGGGCTTTAACAGGTTCTGTGTACGCCTCTTCTGGGTATATTGAGAATCGTAGTGTATTGGGTGTGATGTCGAGATGGAAGAATCACTCCAGTCATAGTGGAGATGATGATCACGTAGGATACGGAACTTGTTCTCTATGTACTGCAGTCATCGGGATAAAATGACTACGTCATGTTTATCCGATTATAGAGACTAGTTACCAGAGATCCGATATGTGCTTCGTACGGGGCAGACACATTTCCAGCCTCAGGCCTTGCACGTGACATCCGATACTGGATCGAAATACGCAATACTACATATACTACGCCTGATATAGATCAAATATTTCTGTAAGGATATTTCTGGAGAATTGGGTAGGCATGGCGTTTTGCTAGAATCCAACCTTGTCTTGTAAATCGGTACAAACGTGGTACTAGGTACTTACGTGTTCGGGTAGTCCAACGACCGGATTTACTGCCAACATATCCAGGGATCTCATGGGTTGCTTCCCGAAGATTCACCGATGACGTATGACTCGCACTTTATTAATCTGGGATTAATTAAACGAGAGAGAAAATTAATCTGGGATTAATTACGGAGATATTTTATTTGGGATAAAATATTATTAAAAGAGAGAGAACGATTAATTTAGAATTAATCGATAAAATAATATATTTGATATATTATACGAAATTAGATTTCGATGCGGAATTAAATTTAGAATTTAATTCGGGCGAACGAGTTAATTTAGAATTAATTCGTTAGCGACGTGTATAGTAATTTTGCTAGGCATAATTATTTAATTATGACGCAACGGAAAATTCGTTAATTTAGAATTAGCGAATCCGAGCCCGAGAGTGTTTGCGGGCGCACTCGCATTGCGAATTTAAGTGCGGCCCACAAGTTACATCAAGCGTCAAATCATTAGTCACATCAAGCGTCAAATCACATGTCACTTTGAGTGATGTGAAAATTTGTCACTTGATTGATTGATGGAAGTGGTTGGTTGGCATTAAAGCTTTTGACTTTTGGAAAGCAAAAGTTTGGTATATGTTTAATTGATTTTTAAAATCAATTATCTAATACACATAACACATCTTCATCTCTCTCATTCTCATCTCATCTCTCTCTCCCAAGGGGCATTTTCTCTCTTCATTTTTCTGGTTTCTGCCGAGACTTGAAGGAGAAGAAAGGGAAATTTTGCGGCAAAATTTTCGGAGTGCTAGCATGCTTTAGAAGTCTTGCGAAAGTGATAGGGAACCGCACTTGTGAGATTCGAATCACAACACAAAGCTTGGAGCTTGATGGAGGTGATGACCGGAAATTTGGAGGCCAAATTTCTGCCCACTGTCGTGAGCCTCCTTGGAGGGGAAAAGAGTTTTTGTGTTCGTCGCATCGCTCAACCGATCATTGTAAGTATTCCGCAACTTCCTTGTTGTATTCACATGTATGTTTCTTGCTTAAAACGATCCCAGTTAGACCGTATAAACCCAACAAAAATTCAATCCCATGATTACACACAAAATGTGTAATACAAGTCATCACCATTCCTTTCACTAAAACCCATCACCAAAAAGTGATTAAAGTGACAAGTGATGTGAAATATGGGCCCCACTTGATTCAAAATCCGAGTGGGCCTGCAACACATCCCGGGCTCGGGTTCGCTAATTCCGAATTAACGAATTTTCCATTGCGACGTAATTAAATCAAATTTAATTAAATAATTATGCCAAGTAAAATTACTATTCACGTCGCTCGTGAATTAATTCTAAATTAATTCGTTTGCCCGAATTAAAATCCAATTATAATTCCGCGTCGAAATCTAATTTCGTTTAATATATCGAATATATTATTTTATCGATTAAAGGAGGAGTTTCACGGGAGAGGGTGGTTGTCAAAGACTCAAACGACTTCAGCAGACTTCCCGGTCACTGATCACGATCAGTCATTTTGACTCTCACTGCATCTCCCATCATAAGTAGTAGGGCCCAACTTTCAGCAGGGACCTGGGTAGGTTATGTAGGCGCTCGCTGCAGCTTGTCAAAGAGTGTTCGATCGATTACGTATTAATCAATATTCGATTCTTTCAATTGACTATTCATCTATTGTATTTTCATGTAAATAGGGGCAAGAGAGCAATCGTTCTCTCTCTTCAAATAGTATTTTATCATAGATAAAATCACTCCGTAATTAATCCCAGATTAATTAAATTCGAATCATACGTCATCGGTGAATCTTCGGGAAGCGACCCAAGAGATCCCTGGATATGTTGGCAGTAAATTAGGTCGTCGGACTATCCGAACACGTACGTACCTCATACTACGTTTTTACTGATTTACGAGACATGGTTGGCTTCTAGCAAAGCGTCGTGCCTACCCAATTCTCCAGAAATATTCTTAATGGAATATATAATCTTTGTCAGGCGTAGTATACGTAGTATTGCGTATTACGATCCAGTATCGGATGTCACATTCAAGGCCTGGGGCTGGAATATGTCTGCCCCGTACGAAGCATATATCGGATTACAAGCAACTAGTCTCTTTAATCGGATAATCATGACCATGTCATATTATCCCGATGCTTGCAACCATTTAGAGTATCAGTTCTGTATCCCTGCGTGATCATCATCTCCATATGACTGAAGTGATACTTCCATCTTGACATCACACCCAATACACTACAATTCTCAATAAACCCAGAAGAGGCGTACACAAAACCTGTTAAAGTCTTGGACGACCAAAACCAAAGCGTATTGATTGTCGCAAGTACTAGCGATGCAAGTCTCAGGTTAAGACCAATACACCTACCCTGATGCGGATTCCCATAGACACATAGTCATACTACCAATGAGATTCAGCGGGGTCTATCCAGAGCGAAGCTGTTTCCGTACCATCGGTAAACACAACCTCCTATCACACTTGCATAAGTATCCAATACTTAAATATATGAGAACTATGATGTTACGCTTCCATAACACGCACAAGTGCAATACTAGTCTATTCCACATTATCAATGTCCAGTGTCGATAATACTACGACTAGGGATATTTATTGATTAAACCATTATGGATTGATATTGTCTCATATCTTGTAATCCGGAACTAATCATAAGGACTTTTATCATTTATATATTTAAGTAATCAAATTACAAAATGATAAAATGTAATTTCCATTGCTACATAGTTAATTTGTACAAAAACCACAATGTCTTTTACAAATAGTGACGCTATGGGTCATAATTATCTAACAATATAGAAGGTACCCCTCCAAGCTTGTGAAACCAGGGTCTTCTCAAGAGTAATGCAAGTGGCCGGTATATTAATCACCTTGAATTCGACTTCATCTTCAATGAACCCCACCTTGACCAATGTTGTGAAAGTACCATCAACTCCTCTTTTGTTATCATCATGGGTTTTGATGGTCATATCAGAGGGTACTAGCTCCTTCGTACGGATGCCAAACCTCGCTGGGATTTTTAATGGGCTAACGTTGATGGAAAAGCCATCATCCACCATTACGCATGAAGTTTTATTACCTCTAACCTCCGTTCTGATGAACAAAGGTCTGTTATGTTTTTTTCATTCCATCGAAAACTTTTCTTCCGTGAAGGTAATGATTTATTTATATTCTTATTGAACAGACTCAATGGCTGATGATGGATCTGCATTTATTGGTACCATTATTTTTCCCAGGGCTTCAACCATAGCTCTTATGTGCTCTTGTGAGGAGCATAACAGCTCCCAAATGTTGATATGTGCCCGAGTCTTATTAAGTTATTAAAGCACAATGTCATTCACTTCATTTTCTTCCTTATATTTCCCCATCTCCTTTTTTTCTATCCCATTCTTAGGGGCATCATTGTAAAACCGACCGCTCCTAGTCATCCCTTTGACTTCCTTGTCATCGCCACTGAAAAGGTCATCTTAAAACTTACTGCATTCTTCTGTTACACTATCACTGATATCCAATATTCCCATGATATAGGCCTATCGGTTGAAGGTTTGTAAGATATGGTTTTCAGGTAAGCCGAAGTTGATCATGTAGTTTGGTGGTGGTACTACATGATGGTTCAGTAGAGGGTTTCTTTTCTAAGTCCAGGAACTTATGGCTGTCAATTAGGTCTTGTATTTCATGTTTAAAGTGGACATATTTGTCAATGTCGTGTCCTTTTTATTGGTGGAATTGGCAGTAGTGGTCAATGTTAAAGTGGCGAGAGATTGGATTTTGTAAGGGTTTGGTGTCAAGGGTTGTAACAGGCCTTGTTTCCTCAATTTCTCAAATATATTTGACAAGGTTCTTCCAAAGTTAGAAAATCTACAGGTTTCGGATAGCAGCGATCTCGGTGGGACTAACATTGGTTCCCGAAGGTCCCCTAGTTGTCTTTCGATTTTGGCTGTAGTGTTTTCTATTTTCAGCCTATTCTTTCTTGATATCCATGACAGTCTTCTTTAACTGCCTAAAATCTGAAATCATTGAGGCCATCATCCTCAATTTATTATAAATGGAGGGCTTGGTGCCTTTGATGATTATATTTATTTTGTCCTTCTCTGAGGGCCTTGTTTGCATTCTTAATAGTTGGCTTATCCAGCGGTTAACTTACTGTTAAAAAATTTCTCCTGCTTTTGTTTCGTATTCTCCAAGTCACGAATTGATAAATCAATATCCATATCAGTCACATATTGATTTAGGAACGCTCCAGCCAGAACCTTTCAATCTTTCTTCACTTTCTTGTCTAAGTTATGGTAACATATCAATAGTGCTCCCTCTAGCGACATCCCAAACATTTTCTACACCTGGAAATAAGGCAATCTAGTTGAACCCATCAATGAAACCTATTGACGGAGATGTGTATTTGGGTCCGCGTTCTCGTTGAATTTTTTCATCTCAAACATTTTGAACTTTGCAGGCAGCTATTCCCTGAATGCCATTGCATTGTAGTCTAAAAAGTCTTCATGTTTGCCCTTCATTTTCTGGGCAACAGTCTCCATTTGCTCTTTTAGCCTATAGAGTTCAACTTCAGTTTGTGATTTGGTCGCTCTCACAATGACATAATCATCATTGAACACAAGGGTTTCCTCATTGGCTCTATTTTCATGCCCCTCTTGCCTCCTCTCACCGGTCTCGGCCCCCCGCCGTCCGAGGCACCGTGTGGATTACTATCATGTTAGTAACAATGTTGGCCAAATTCTGTAATTCTTCTGCTATCTTGTTAACTATTGTTTCTAATTGATCCATACATGCATTGTCATTACGAGCACTATCACTGCTTGCCATTTCTATGTTTGTTACTTGTTTCATGACTAGCATGCCTTGTTCTCTAACCCAGTGTGCCATTATGATAGCTGCAAAATAAAGGGTTATCATGATGCATATATGTATGAAATGCATGTAATGTATGTATGGATGCGATGCATGAAATGCATGCTCAACCAGCATATATCATTCCAACCTTATTTCTCTTCCACACGTGGTAAATCCATATTTTCCCTAAGTTTGGCCAAGTTTATGCACCAACCAGAGGGGTGGTACATAAACTCGTTCTCTTTTATGCTACAAAGGTAAACCTTAGCTACTTTGGTTTTGTTCCATCGTTAAAAGATAAAAGTCGCATTGGCTACTTCGGTTCTGTTCCATCATTAAAATACAAAGGTTGCCCATTTTTAAAAATGACTAAGCCTAATATAGGGATCGTTTAAAGTCTGATGTATCTCACGAATTGCACACGACCAGATATCGCTCAACATGTGAACAAGCATAGTATATGTTCGATTAATTCATGATATAACCAGTAGAATGTCATTGTAAATGTTTTGAGGTATTTGAGAGAGATTTCAAAATATGATCTGCATTATACAAGATATCTTGTTGTTCTAGAATGATACAACGATGTTAACTGGAAATCTGATACAATGGATTCCAAGTCCACAAGTGGATTTATTTTCACCCTAGGTGGGGCGACTGTGCTTTAGAAATCCTCACAGTAATTTGTATTGCTCAATATACTATGGAATCTGAGTTCATAGCATTTGACAAAATTGTAAAAGAAGCGGAGTAGCTGAAGAATTTTTTGTTGGGGTTTTGGGGCGATGGGCGCAGCGAAAGCGCGGTTCGGGAGAAATCGTAATTTAAATTTTTTTCAAATTACTGAATAAATTATTCAATATCTAATATGAATAATTTATTCATATTTCACCTAAACCTATTTATTCGATATCAAATAACGACATAAATATAAATGAAACGTCGCGAAACTTTTACGAAAAAATATTTTTCCGTAAAACACGTTTTTGACCGAACCGATCTCCCAACACTTATGGGGACTGTCCAGGTCAACCCCAATAGTGTTAAGGCAGTTCATGGGCTGCCCGAATAGTGACGAACTCACTGTTTGGACAGCCGTCACCCGGTTGGATCAAAAGTCACACGGTAACGTCGTTTTTCGCGTTTTCGCTTATTTCAACTCTGAAACACTTTCCAGTAATTTTTCCAACTCCAAAAACACATCCAATACATTCATATAATATCAAATTCATCACAGAATTTCCAGTTTGTCCAGAACTGAACCAGAAACCGAAATTACCCAATTGCATGCTTTAAATCCAATTTTTTTTAATATTAATCAAATTAATCAAAATACCAATCAAAGTCACCACACATGAAGCGCCCAAGAACAATTCTAGGTGTTACAAGAGTGGTCATAACACTTCTAAAATTGCAACATGTCATCTAATGACCAAATTGGATACTAATTACAATAATTCCATCCAATATACTTCACACATGCTTCATTAGCTTCCAATCCATCAACCAACATCAAAAGCCCCAAAATTTAAGAAACTAAGGAACCCTAGAACCATTTTAAGAATTCAAGAAAACATGAAACTAAATTTCAAGTTTAGGGTTTAGTAGATTACCTTTAATCCCTTGAAATCCCAAACTTTTTCTTGAATTTTCCTTTGCTTTCTTCATGGTTTGATCAAAACAATCTTCGGGCTTCTTTTGGAACAAGTTTCGGCTATGGTGGTGGAATGGATGAAGAAGAAATTTTTTTTCCCTTTTAAATATGTATGACCGGCACTAGAGGGGTAAATTTGTCCAATTTGTATTTTAATTTCTGTAAATTAAAATAAGGATAATATAAGCTTTAATGTGGACAAATCAAATTTGCACACTTAAGCCTAATTAAATCATGCCATGTGTTCCAATAATAATTAAACAAATTTCATAACATTTATGAAAAAGTTTAATTAATTAATTATTCAAATATTTAACAATTAAATATTCAAATAATCAATTAATAAAATTATTATTATATATGTATTTTTATTTACAATAAATAACAAATACATATATTGATGGCATGTGCCAAAATCTCATTTGTCGAATAATTAATGTGTATCTAATCGTATTATGTATCAAATACAAATACACAATAAATATTATCGGAAAAAATCCGCCAGTGCATGTGTTATTGTTTAACCGATTAAATGATCCGAATTAACTCACTTAATCCGATGAAGTATTATGAATAATCTGTATTATTCATATCGCATTGCACAAGTGCTCAACGAGTACACTTCATATTGTGGGACTCTCGAAGTTTAGGTTTATCCGTCACGAAATCTAATTTCGTGTCCATAATCCACCCACTCATGGATTATGACGACCACAGATAATCTCGCTAAACTATGCAAGTCTAGGTCATTACATACGTATAATCCTTCCGTCACATGCTATCCATATTATACCTGAGGTATATATAAAAACGTCAAACCCGTTCGGTATAATATAGTCGATTTCAATTTACGATCTCTAAATAACACTCGGAACTGATTTCCAAAGTTATACCACAACCATGGATTTACTAGATCGCAAACACGTGCGGATGCCTATGCCTTGTACACAGGACTGACAGATCCTATCTTGATATGCACTGGATATCATGAGCATCAGTCCACACCCAACGAACAGGCGGAGGTCTGATCATGAATAGATCGTTGACGTGACTGTCATCAAAGTGTGGAGGATAACTCATATATCCCACTGTGGTATCTCAAGCCAGAGGACCACTATGCTCGCTCAAATCGAGAAGATTCCTATTGACGTTGGTGTACCATCTATTAGGAAATCTCCAATGAGTCGTTCAGTGTCTTATCAAATAAACACCTACATGTCTATACGAGTCTCCCGAGACTCATGGTTCATTGGGATAAACCATCGGACCAAGTCACGATATACGACATGTACTGGTCTCTGTGGATTTTACTAACCGACTCGTGTTAGTAAATCTTGACCAGGAACTTTATTTAAGGATATACGTCTTATAGTGTGCTTCCCAATGTCAATTACAAACTACGTTGTAACTGTTAGTGTTCCTAGAACATGCCAAGGATCTAATAAGCAAGAAAAGGTGTTCATAATTCAAAATAAGTTGCGGAATATACTTACAATGAACTGATTTGAGCTTTAAAATTTTGAGAAGAGATCTCCAAGATCCAAGCTTTAAGTGATGATTCCAACTCTTGAAGTAGTTTCCCTATCACCTTAGTTGATTTCTCCAAGTGCTAGCTTTGTTGATTTTGCCACAAAATCAAAGAGAAGGTGGAAGGCCATTCACACCCAAGCTTGAGAGTATTAGGGTTTTTTTTTGTTCAAAGTGTGTCAAGTGTGATGCATACACAAGTGAAGAGAGAGAGAAGAGTTTTAGGTAAAACCAATTTACCCTTTTACCTAAACAAGGTAGTTGGGTAAATGGTTTCACCAAAACCATTCCAAGGTAGTTGGATGGTGGGTGGCTTGGCATAAATGCCAACTACCCTCCCAACTACCACATATGAAGTGGGCCCCACATTTGAATTCAAATTCAAATGTCTCTACGAACATTTGCCGCGGCTCGGTTCTGTTTAATCCGATTAAACGAACTTTCGTCGCTAAATAATTAAATCTAATTTAATTAAATAACGATGCCTGACAAATATATTACGAACGTCGTTTACGAATTAATTGTAAATTAATTCGTTCGTTCGTATTAAAGTCCGACTTTAATTTCGTAACGAAATCCAATTAATATTAATATATCCGATATATTAATTTTAGCCCATACGAATAAATTAAATAGAAAAATCAAATTTAACCATTAAATTTATTTTACCGATTAATTCCAAATTAATCGCGTTGTCTCTCTTCCGAACACATTTAATCCCATATTAAATAATACCTCAATTAATCCTAGATTAATTTTCTCTCTCTTAATTAATCCCAGATTAATTCTCTCTCTTAATTAATCCCAGATTAATTCTAATTTAAATCAACTGTCATCGGTGAATCTTTGGAAAGCGACCCAAGAGATCCTTGGATATGTTGGCAGTAAATACGGTCATCGGATTATCCGAATACGTGCGTACCTCGTACCACGTGCTTACCGATTTACAAGACATGGTTGGCTTCTAGCAAAGCACAGTGCCTACCCAATTCTCTAGAAATATTCTTACTGGAATATATAATCTATGTCAGACGTAGTATACGTAGTATTGCGTATTGCGATCCAGTATCGAATGTCACGTGCTAGGCCTGGGGCTGGAATGTGTCTGCCCCATATGAAGCACATGTCGGATGTTTGGTAACTAGTCTCTATAATCGGAAATACATGACCTAGTCATAATATCCCGATGACTGCAGTACTTAAGAGCACTAGTACCGTATCCTACGTGACATCATCTCCACTATGACTGGAGTGATACTTCCGTCTTGACATCACACCCAATACACTACGATTCTCGATATACCCAGCAGAGGCGTACACAGAACCTGTTAAAGCCCTAGATGACCAAAACTAAAGTATACCGATTGTCGCAAGTATTAGCGATGCAAGTCTCAGGTTAAGACCAAATACACCTACCATGATATCGGACTTCCATAGACACATAGTCATACTACCAATGGAATTCCGATGGGTCTATCCAGAGTGAAGCTCTTCCGCACCATCGGTAAATACAACCTCCTATCACACTTGCATAAGTATCCAATACTTAAATATATGAGAACTATGACGTTGTGCTCCCACAACGCGCATAAGTGCAATACTAGTCTATTCCGCATTATCGATGTCCAGTCTCGATAATACTACGACTAGGGATATTTAATGATTAATCCTTCGAGGACTGATACTGTCTCATATCATCACAATCCAGGAACTAATCATAGGGACATCCTATCATTTATACATCTAGGTGATCTAATCACAAATGATAAGAGCGCAATCTCCTTATCACATAGTTAATTTGTACAACAACACCATGATCTGTACAAATAGTGACGCTATGGGTCATAACTGTCCAACAATCTCCCACTTGGCCTATAGCCAGTCACACGAGTGTCTTACACCCGAACTATGTACGGTTCGCTCAAACTGCTGAGGAAAGGCTTTCGTCAGCGGATTTGTATGATTATCGTCTGATACAATTCATTCGATCATCACATCGCCACGATGTATGATCCGAACAAATCAGATGAATAGTCGAAGTATATATCTGGATCGTTGATGAGACCATTAATTCTTTATTCTGCGCTGTAGCCTAGCTCAGCCGCTAACGGAACTATATCTAATCTAATTAGATTTGTTAATGACCCAGATGGCTTCTATTGCTGCCTCAGCCGCAGCAATAACCCGCATTTATTGTTTATTCGGCAACATCATTTTGCTTAGAAGATTTCCAGCTCACTGTACCGTTATTCAAACTGTATAGTACCGTTGTTACGACTTTTAGTCGCTTAATCGGTTAGGAAACTTGCAACAGTGATCCCAGTCACTTTAAGTTCTCCATCTCCATAGTTTAAGACATCATCCTTAGTTCTCTAAGATACTAACAGATGTTCTTATTATCAATCCAGTGACTATCACTTGGATTGACCTGTTTGTGACTCCATATGCTCAAAGCGTATGAGACACTAGGTCACGTACATTTTTCAATGTACGAGTTCTCGGAAAGTGTTAACAACTTTAAATCTATCCCAATAGATCTTTATTCCTAGAATAAAGGTTGTTTCTCCCAAGAATTCTACGGAGAATTTTTCATGAAAGCCAAGCTTTCACCGATTGTAATGTGGGAATATCATTTCCAAGAAATGACATATCATCATTATTTAGGACAGTCACTTTCAGTGCGCTCCCACCAACCTCCTTATATACACAAGAATCATTTCTCGTTTTGAATTAAATCATAAACCATTATGATTACATCAAAACGATAATTCTAAGAACCTAATGCTTGATTCAATCCAAACATGGATCGAATAACCTGCAAACTTTGTTTGCTAGTTTTGATACGACAAAATTGTCAAGATGTTGTAAACATCCTCCAAAAGGTTTCCTTTTCAGGAAAGCGATTTTTCGGTTCAGCTGCCATATTTCATAAACGAAACATGCAGCATCAGCAAGCATTATCCAAATTGATTTAACGTGGCAACATGTAAAAGATTTCGTTGTAATCAACACAATGTTGATAACAATACCTTTCCGCTACAAGCCTAGCTCAGTACGTTGGTATGCTGCCATCTACGTATGTCTTCCTTGAAGACTTATATAGTACCAATAGGCACAATGCCTTGCGGTACAACAACTAGTGTCCAAACATAGTTGATATACATGGAATCCATTTCGGACTCATGGCACTTTTCCATGATAGGGAGTTGATACCTTGTATCACTTCCTCATACGTAGTCAGTTCGTATTCCCCAATAAGATTGACATCTTTATGAGGTGAGATCAGAAACCCATACCCAGGTTGTTTTCTGACTCTCTCCGACTTACGCAGTTCTTGTGTATTCGAAGATTACTGGTACAGTTTCATCCTTGATGAACTGTTTGTGTTCCATTAAGGACTTGGTGCCTTGAACAGTATAACTCCGATTTTTTCATCGAGTTTTACTATCCTCCCACTTACCACTGCATATCGGTATTCCTCTTAGGAAAACCGCATGGTGAGCAACAATTACATTGTTCTCAAGTGAGTTGTATAAGTAATATACTTTGCTTTCCCTAGGATAACCTACAATTGTCACTTATTCAATTTGGGTTCTAGTTTGGTATCATCCAAACATATGCCCAGCATCTCAAATCTTCAGGAGTGAGAAAACCTAGTTTCTTTCCTGTTCATATCTAATATGAAATCTGTCAAACAGATTTTCATGGAACCTTATTCAAAATAAGTATTGCGCTGTTAATGCTTATCCTTTGAGGGAAAATGGTAGCTCAGAGCGACTCATGATTAACCTCATCATGTCCAAAAAAATTTGGTTTCTCCGTTCGGACACACCGTCAAATTGACGTGTTCCGGGAGGAGTCCTCATTGAAAGAAAATACTATACTCTTTCAAGTATAGAGAAACTTACTGCTTAAGTATTTTCATCATGGTCAAACCGTGATGTTTTAATACTTTAGCCGATCTGTTCGTCTATTTCGTGTCGAAACTCTAAAAGTTTCTGATTTGTGTTTCAAAGAAAAACATATAACCATAAAGCGATGCCACATCCGTAAGGTCACGAAACATTCATATCCACCTCTAGCCTAGCTAGACATGGGCCCACTTGCTTCACTATGAATAGGGCTAACAGATCGGTGGTTCTTGCACTTTCACCAAGTAAAAGGTATTTTAGGTACTTTACCTAATAAACTAGATTCGTAGACTTATTTGAATGGAATCAAATCCGTCCTAGTATCCACTCTTCAAAAGTGTGGATATACGAGTCTTTTTTAATTGTGTCCCAGACAATACTGCCACAAATAAGTCTCATCTGATCAAATCAGTTTGAGCTATTTGTTTGTCATATTATATGTTTGAGATTTATTTATATTCAAAATATAAATATTGTTATTCACATCTAATGTGTTTATCTCAATATCATCTTTATAAAATAAAACACTTTAGTGTTCTAGAATATAAAGGTATACTCGCAACGAGTTATACTCGATATAGAGATAATGTTTCTAGTCAAACTAGTTATATTATAACAGTTTCCTAATTTAAGTACACACCCAAATGGTAGTTCCTAAACTTAGGTATCTACGGTTGAAACAGCGACTTTCGTCCCGTTTTCGATTCGAAGATTAATTCTCAATTGAAGTCAGTATCCTACTCGTAGAAGATTATGCACATCAATGCATATTTATGTATCACACTTAGTATTTAAAATCCAATTTTAATACTAGTATTGAACATATTTATGACAAACATATTTGATGTCAGAGCCTTGCTCGTCTTCAATTCCTTCATGTCTGCTTTGTCCATACGGCAGTCACGCTTCAGTGATCCCATTTGCAACAGTTTAAGCAGACATCTTTGGATATGTCATTTGTCTTCCTAGAAGATTATAATGATTTTGCCTTTGCCCTTTTCATATTCCAGAAGTCTTTGGCCAAGCCTTGGCCTTCTAGAATATCGAAGTAGGGTGCGCCTTGCGCTTTTTGCCTTATTGCAAACTTTGACTTTGGTCTCATTGAGAATAGTCATTAACTCTCTAAGAGTTGTTTATTGCAATTTAATACTTCTAAGATCTAAGAATAGATCTATGAAGATCCTTCAATTTCATTATCATACTTTAAAGATCTAATCCTTACTTCTGATTAAGAAATTAAGGAGTCATATGGCAAGCATAATGGATTAAGCATTAAAGTTATCATCACATGAATCTTCCAAAGATCATGCTCTACTATTTGCTTAACTCCGGGCTTAGGCCTAAGATGTTATTTTATCAAATAAAGTAACTTCTTAGTTTCAGGACTATCCTGAAATTTATTCCCAATTTGAAAATTAAAGTCGTTCTACACACATTTTCTCTAGGATAATGTTTCAACACTAATCTTTCAATTTAATCTTGATTCTAATAGTCCAACTATTTAATCAACGATTTCAGGTACAATCTAATGTAATGATTACTATAGTCTAACTATATAACTTATTACAATTTTATTGGTTAAAATCAAATATATATTGATTACTATAATCCAATTATATAATCATTATAAATGATTGGTAAAATCCAAATATATTGATTACTATAATCCAATTATATAATCAACTATAATTGAAGGGTAAAATTCAAATATATATCATTACTATAATCTAATTATATAATCAACTATAAATGAGTAGTTTGAATACAGTTTAACTGTTAATTAAAACAACTATTAAATATTAGTTCAACTACATTTAATTTATTTGACGAATGATATTTGATTGAGCGCGTATGGCAAGTATCTAAACGAATATTGCAAATTTAATCTTGCCTCCCACTATTTTTCGGCGAGCCTCTAACCCTCTGTGGAGTACTCGGGAAACCTAGTTTCCTAGTGGGCTAGGATCCCGTTAATAACACACAATCTTGACTTTGGCCAACAAATTGTATGATACTTAACTAGGTAGATCTCTAAGATCAATTGGATCCCATCCAATTCCTAGATCCAGTAGGTGGACATCCAAGTCCGAAACATATATCTTATATATGCCAATATATCAAATATATTACCTAACCTTTTTCCTCTGAATAAACTAAGCCTTGGCTTTGGCACAACAAACTTAATGATCACAGTCAAGCGGAACCCATTGACATGGAAAGCTTCATAATCAATGTCGATGGACAAGAATTGATCTTGACTTTGGCCAACAAATCACGACTTGGACAAGACACCGATATGGAAACAACTCTCATGATTCAAACACATCCTCAATTGACAAAGGTCTTGACTTTGGCCAACAAAACAATGCCAACTTTGGATCTTGAGTAAGAATCACTCAACAGAAGGAAAAACGCTTAATATGTTTTGAGGGTTTTTCGCGTGCAAATTGGCAACCAATTTATTATCTTTGATTATGTCTCATCATCATACACCCTTAAACATGCATTCTAAACACATAATAAGCGCGTATAATAAATAAATTAATAATGATATGAGGATGGATATCTCACAAATAGTTCCTAGAACAAATCACTCCCTTTCCTCTCCCCGGCTAGAACTATTCTAATTCTACCCAATTACAAAATACAATAAAGAAACCTCATTTACATTGAGGGGAATATGTGAGAAGAGAAATACAATGAGAAATGAGATAAAAAGGCTGGACACGCAGGTCCAATTTAAATAAATTCTAAATTTATTACAATTTCCAAAATTGCCCTCGCCCTTCTAATATCCATCCGATATACATTATTCATACAACATTCATGTATTCATACAAATCATGTTATTCAATCAATCTAATCCAATTAATTAATCTTTGAATTAATGACCATCCAATGTTCAAACAACGATTTGATTTGCACGAGTCCAACTCGTTTAGAATAAATACTTAAAGTACGTATTCTTGAATTATATCGAACTACAACTTTAAATCCAATTTATTTGTATTCAATACTAATTCCAGATTTAATTCCAAATTAAATATTTACACTTACTTATAAGCCTTAAAGACTTGGATTCCAAATCCAATCTTAATGGGTCTCAAAGGCCCAATAACATCCAATGTCATTTCAATTAAAGTCCAATGGGCTTTTAATTGATTCTTAAGGCATGGGCTTTGGCCATAATGGATCAAACCCAAAATGCCAAGGCCCAATAGGAATCACCCTATTGCCAACAAATCAATTTAGGCCCATTAGGCCCAATTAAATTCTTTAAAGGGCCAAGTGATGTATTTGGACTTTATGGAATTGGTTTTGGGCCCAATTGGATCCAATCCAAAAGTCCAAAACCAAACTTAGTCAAACCAAGCCCATTAAGCCCAATACACACTTTTAGCCCAATTCATAATTAAAGGCTTATTAACATAATTATAATATTCCAAATATCACAATTATTTTAATTAAAGTGTATTAGCCATGATTAATTAATTAACTCAATATTTCCAAAATACCAATTAACATAATTAATCATGCTTAATCCATCAATTCATGCTCAACACAAATTGAAGCCAAAACACATCATTGCATGCTCACACACAAATTGAATCTAAATTCAACATTTCATGCTCAACATGCTCTTGATTGTAACATAAACATTATTGACTTTGATTCCAATCCAATCAAACCAACAATCAACATTTAAACATGCATTTAAACACATCATTTCATGTTACAAAAATTAAAAAACTGCAGTCCCATGCACTGCAACTTTCAGGATGAATTTTATAGTTTTCTACACTTCAAATAGAATATCTTCAAACCATTCAAAATATTATATCCATGTTTCATCATAAACATATTGAAAGTTCTCGAAAAATTCAAGGCGTTCAATATGTTCTTTATTAGAAACACGTAACTAAGTCATGACAATTCATTAACTAAATTACTGAGTAAAGAAAACTATCCAAGACAATTTCAAATTCATTAAACTACATACTTCCAAAGTATTAGTTTAATAAATCTTGTGGTCCAATGACGATCATTGGTTAAAAGAGATTTAATCACATCCTGAATATAATATTCATTAATGGATAAGGATATATGGTGCGATCTCGTATCAAACCATCTTTTACCATAAGGAACAAACATCTAATGCTTTTATGATAAAATCTCATAAAGCACAGTTCTAAGTTATTAATTTTACCGATATTTTTCTTAATGTTTATCTTTTCATTAATGACACTACTAGTCATATTAAAATATATACAACTATTTATACAAATAAGTAACTATCCAATAGTCACAAGTTCTGATATCAAATATCAAAACAGTTATTTAACATTATTTTAATTAACTAGACGGGAGATCCGGTATCCAATACCTATAGTTGTCGTATTGTGAGAATCGATATTCTCTATACACAACTATACACATCTCTTTTCTTTAGCTTTATAATTTGCGTTCAATTATTCACAACAGTTGTAAATGATTGATTAGTAAACTGTGTCAGACACGTGACTTCTAAAAGTCACTAAAGCCAAGAAATGTCATTATAAGATAAACAAATACTAATGTGGTTTTCTTAATGCCAGTCAATAATCTCGAGACATGAACTATTCAAGTCAATTCTTACTGCATAAGAAACTATTCTTTCTAGATAACTATATCCAAAAACAAATATCATACTAGATTACCTAATCGTAACTTAGAAACCAAGTCACTAACCATCTTGATTTTCAAAAAAATCGGAACAACAGTTCCCAATGGTTTAAACTCATCTAACAATATCTAAGTCTACTGTCTTTCTAGAACCTATTCTAGAATTACGCAACCATAAGTAAAGTTAGAAAACCTATTCAAGTAATAAGCATGCAATGGATTAAAAGTATAAATCTATAAACAATATAGAATAAAAGGAAACGAAAGCAGTATTTTCCATAAAATTATGCACTCATTAGTTATGGATTTTTAACCCAGCAGTGTTTCCCACTACTTTTAGTAATACCGTAATCCCCAACGGACAACGGGAATTCGATAATTAAATAGAATTCCATAGTGAGAGTAGGATCCCATGAATATATTTCGACTAACAGCTTTGTCACGATCTCGCCTACGTATATTCATTAGGTAGACAACTCATTGTCAATCACTCACTAGTGACTCCTGATTTTGGTCCCGACCATTTCTCGTTATGACAGCTTTGGCACATTCACAAAGAGGCATATTAAGGCTTCACTTGTCAATGAAAAACTCAAGCTACCGATGTAGTCCTGACAACTTTGGCACGTTCAGGATTTCCACTTTCACTTGAATTTGTCTAGTATCAATATACAACCGGCATGGATAAAATCCCATAACCTACACCCTCACAGTTTTGGCACGATCTAGGATGCAGTTATAGAAAGATACTCATAAACCGTACTGACAAGACGGACCAAGAAACATGTATCCAATACATGTCACTTTACAGCCTTATTTAAAGCGGGGATTTTCCTCAGGAAGCTATACTCTACATCAAATGCATAATTTTAATCTAAATCATTTTCTAAACAATTCAATTCTACCTATAGAAAACATAACTCAATTTAACAATTAAATTTCAGTTACATTTTCGTTAGCGTAGAACTGAAAAGTCAAGAAACATATATAGATTATATGCACGTGTGAACATTAAAATTGGATTAAATATCAAATATCAAGCATGAATAATGTAAATGATGAAGCATCAGACTCGCTCTGATACCATTTTTGTTGGGGTTTCGGGGCGATGGGCGCAGCGGAAGCGCGGTTCGGGCGAAATCGTAATTTAAAACTTTTTCAAATTACCAAATAACTTATTCAATATCTAATATAGGGGTGTTCACGGTGCGGTTTGGGGCGTTTTTTTTCGTTTTTTACTTCAAACCGTGCGGGTTGGCGGTTTGAGAAATCAGAAAACGAAACCGCAAATTTGATAAGGAAAACCGCGGCGGTTCGGGTTGGCGGTTTAGCGGTTTGGGCGGTTCGGGTCGGCGGTTTGGATTATAAATTTTTTAAGAAAATTTTGTGTGTTTTCACATTATAATTGAAGAAAAAATTACATAATTTTCATTTATTCATTACATATTGTTAAATGATCATTAAATATCTTAATTTTCATAGTTAAAGAAGAAGAAAAATATAAAATAATATTTAATTTGTACGAGGGTCGGCGGTTTAGGTGGTTCGGGTCGCGGTTCGAGTCAAAATATACGGTTTGGGCGGTTCGCGGTTTGACATGGGTCAAAACCGCACACCGACCTGAAATTTGTGGTTCGATTCGGTGCGGTTCAAAATCATTTTTAATATTTTTTCAAATCGCGCGGTTCGGTTCGGTGCGGTGCGGTTCGATGCGGTTTGACCCGAAATTGTGTTCACCCCTAATCTAATATGAAAATTTTATTCATATTTCACCTAAACCTATTTATTTGATCGAACCGACCTCCCAACACTTATAAGGACTGCCCAGGTCAGCCCCAATAGTGTTAGGGCAGTTCATAGGCTGCCCGAACAGTGACGAACTCACTGTTTGGACAGCCGTCATCCGGTTGGCTCAAAAGTCACCCGGTAATGCCGTTTTTCGCCGTTTTCACTTATTTCAACTCCTAAACACTTTCCGGCAATTGTTCCAACTCCCAAAACACATCCAATACATTCATATAACATCAAATTCATCACATAATTTACAGTTTGTCCAGAACTGATCCATAAACCGAAATTACCAAATTTCATGCTTTAAATCCAATTTTTTTTTAAGATTAATCAAAACACCAATCAAAGTCACCACACATGAAACACCCAAGAACAATTCTAGGTGGTACAAGAGTGGTCATAACACTCTAGAATGGCAACATGTCATCTAATGACCAAATTGGATACTAATTACAGTAATTTCATCCAATATACTTCACGCATTCTTCATTAGCTTCCAATCCATCAACCAACATCAAAAGCCCCAAAATTTAAAAAACTAAGGAACCCTATAACCATTCTAAGAATTCAAGAAAATATGAAACTAAATTTCAAGTTTAGGGTTTAGTAGATTACCTTTATGGTGCGTTTACGTACTCGTAATCGGAATGAGATGAAATCAGAATGAAATGGAATTGGAATGTGCTGGAATGGGAATGGTAAATCGGAATCAGAATAAGTTGTTTACTTAACTGTAGGATTCAGAATCAGAATGAAGCAGTATTACCATTGATGTGTTTACTTTATCCAGTAATCGGAATGAATTTTCTAACAAGTTACAAAAATATCGTTAGTTATAATTATATATTAATTTATTATAAATTTTCGATGTATTAAATTACTTAATATTTAATTGTTCTTTTATTAAAATATTAAATATTAAATATTATTTTATTATTAAATATTATTTATTTTATTTATTATTTATAAATTAAGTATACTTTATTAATTAATTATTAATGTATTAAATTACTAAATATTAATATATTCTTTTATTAAATATTATTTTATTAAATATTATTTTATTAAATATTATTTTATTAAAATAGTAAATATTATTTTTTTATTAATTATTGATTAATTAATAATTATTAATATATTTTATTTATTATTATAAATTAATATTAATTAATTATCTTATGGGTAATATTGTAATTTTCCATTAATAATGGGAATGAGAATCTCATTCCCATGGGGGTGGTGGGAATGAGATTCTCATTCCCCATTACCAAATATGTGGGCCCCACTCTCATTTTCATTCCCATTTTTATTCAATTTTAGGAAGTAAACAACCTTATTAGAAATTATTCACATTTCTCCATTCTCATTGACCTTAAGTAAACACACCATTAATCCATTGAAATCCCAAACTTTTTCTTGAATTTTCCTCTGTTTTCTTCATGGTTTGATCAAAACAATCTTATGGCTTCTTTTGGAACAAGTTTCGGCTATGGTGGTGGAATGGATGAAGAAGAAAAATTTTTCCCTTTTAAATATGTATGACCGACACTAGAGGGGAAAATTTGTCCAATTTGTATTTTAATTTCATTAAATTAAAATAAGGATAATATAAGCTTTAATGTGGACAAATCAAATTTGCGCACTTAAGCCTAATTAAATCATGCCATGTGTTCCAATAATAATTAAACAAATTTCATAACATTTATGAAAAAGTTTAATTAATTAATTATTCAAATATTTAACAATTAAATATCCAAATAATCAATTAATAAAATTATTATTATATATGTATTTTTATTTACAATAAATAACAAATACATATATTTATGGCATGTGCCAAAATCTCATTTGACGAATAATTAATGTGTATCTAATCGTATTATGTATCAATTACAAATACACAATAATTATTATCGGACAAAATCTCCTAATGCATGTGTTATCGTTTAACAGATTAAATGATCCGAATTAACTCACTTAATCCGGTGAAGTATTATGAATAATTTGTATTATTCATATCGCGTTGCCCAAGTGCTCAACGAGTACACTTCATATTGTGGGACTCTCTAAGTTTAGGTTTATCCGTCACGAAATCCAATTTCGTGTCCATAATCCACCCACTCATGGATTATGACGACCACAGATAATCTCGCTAAACTATCAAAGTCGAGGTCATTACATACGTATAATCCATCCGTCACAGGATATCCATATTATACCTGGGGTATAGATAAAAACATCAAACCCATTCGGTATAATATAGTCGACTTTCAATTTACGATATCTAAATAACACTCGAAACTGATTTCCGAAGTTATACCACGACCATGGATTTACTAGATCACAAACACGTGCGGATGCCTATGCCCTGTACATAAGACTGACGGATCATATCTTGATACGCACTGTATATCATTAGCATCAGTCCACACCTAACGAACTGGCAGAGGTCTGATCATGAATAGATCGTTGACGTGACTGCCATCAAAGTGTGGATGATAACTCATATATCCGATTGTGGTATCTCAAGTCAGAGGACCACTATGCTCGCTCAAATTGAGAAGATTATTATTGATGTTGGTGTACCATCTATTAGGAAATCTTCAATGAGTCGTTCAGTGTCTTATCAAATAAACACCTACATGTCTATACGAGTCTCCCGAGACTCATGGTTCATTGGGATGCACCATCAGACCAAGTCACGATATACAACATGTACTAGTCTCAGTGGATTTTACTAACCGACCCGTGTTAGTAAATCTTGACCAGAAACTTTATTTAAGGATATACGTCTTATAGTGTGCTTCTCAATGTCAATTACAAACTACGTAGTAACTACGCACTATATTGTAAATTCTATGGTCTTTGTCTGATATACACATATCACTGAACCAGATTTAGTTTCGATCTAATCATAATTGAATATCCAATCATAATTAAATCGAATATGTATATAAAAGACAATGGTGCTACCATTAAATTAGTAATATTATAGAAAATAGAATTGCTCGTATTTATGAATCGGACATAAATACGATCCAGATTGGCACTCTGAGCACCAACTATAATATTTTTTAGAGGATATTTCAAACTGGTCAAAATTGGTACCAGTTATAAGCATATATTGTGATAGCCAATCGGCCATTGGGAGAGCCCAAAATAAAATATGTAATGGTAATCCTTAACATATACGTCGAAGACACAATACCATAAGGCAACTGCTCTTAAGCGGCATAATTTCAATAGATTATGTTAAATTGAAGAAAAACCTAGCGAATCCATTTACTAAAGGTTTACCACGAGAGCAAGTTAACAAGTCATCGATGGGAATGAGTTTGAAGCCTATAAATTAAGAATTGTCATTGTGGAAACCCAACCTGTCGGACAATTATGACCCATAGCGTCACTATTTGTAAAAGACATTGTGGTTTTTGTACAAATTAACTATGTGATAATGGAAATTGCATTTTATCATTTTGTAATTTGATTACCTAAATCTATAAATGATAAAAGTCCTTATGATTAGTTCCTGATTATTAGATATGAGACAATATCAATCCATAAAGGTTTAATCATTAAATATCCTTAGACGAAGTATTATCAAGACTGGACATCGATAGTGCGGAATAGACTAGTATTGCACTTGTGCGTGTTATGTAAGCGTAACGACATAGTTCTCATATATTTAAGTATTTGATACGTATGCAAGTGTGATAGGAGGTTCTATTTACCGATGGTACAGAAACAGCTTCCCTTTGGATAGATCCCGCAGAATCACATTGGTAGTATGACTATGTGTCTATGGGAATCCGCATCAGGGTAGATGTATTGGTTTTAACCTGAGACTTGCATCGCTAGTACTTGTGAAAATCAATACGCTTTGGTTTTGGTCGTCCAAGACTTTAACAGGTTCTATGTACGCCTCTTCTAGGTTTATTGAGAATCGTAGTGTATTGGGTGTGATGTCAAGATGGAAGTATCACTTCAGTCATATGGAGATGATGATCACGCAGGGATACAGAACTGGTACTCTAATTGGTTGCAACCATCGAGATAATATGACAAGGTCATGATTATCCGATTAAAGAGACTAGTTGCTTGTGATCCGATATATGCTTCGTACGGGGCAAACACTATTCCAGCCCCAGGCCTTGCATGTGACATCCGATACTAGATCGCAATATGCAATTCTATGTATACTACGCCTGACAAAGATTATATATCCTTTAAGAATATTTCTGGAGAATTGGGTAGGCACATTGCTTTTCTAGAAGCCAACCATGTCTCATAAATCAGTAAGAACGTAGTACGAGGTACGTACGTGTTCGGATAGTCCGACGACCGGATTTACTGCCAACATATCCAGGGATCTCATGTGTCGCTTCCCGAAGATTCACCGATGACGTATGATTCGAACATAATTAATCTAGGATTAATTGCGGAGAGATTTTATCTGGGATAAAATACTATTTGAAGAGAGAGAATGATTAATTTGGAATTAATCGATAAAATAATATATTCGATATATTAAAAGAAATTAGATTTCATAACGGAATTAAAATTAGATTTTAATTCAGGCGAACGAATTAATTTAGAATTAATTCGCGAGCGACGTGAATAGTAATTTTGCTAGGCATAATTATTTAATTAAATTTGATTTAATTACGTCGCAACGGAAAATTCGTTAATTCAGAATTAACGAACCTGAGCCCGGGATGTGTTGCGGGCCCACTCGGATTTTGAATCAAATGGGGCCCACATGTCACATCACTAGTCATTCATTCACCTTTTTGGTGATGGAAACCTAACAATGGTATCATGGAGCCTATTTGAGCATGAAATTTGATTAGGGTTTATATACTAAAATTTGGGTATTTTTTATTTGAGCATGTTTTAATCAAATTGTTTGTTTGAGTATGCTTGTATGTTGATAACTTAGAGTTATGCATGATCAAATTGATGAAAAATTAATTGGATTAATTTTCCCCACATTGGATGTGTTGGCCGAATACTATAGTAGCCCTAAAGTCATGGTATTTTTTTATTTTTTGATCTTTGGATGAGTTTAAAGACATGGATATATTGATTCGTGATTCAATCGGATTGAAATCGGAATCAGGTATAAAAATCCATCAAATGCCGTGACCATGTAAGCATGGAAATGAGATGATTTTGTAACAATAATGTTGGACATGTACTGATGATGAATATGCATGATTAATTAAATAAATTGATGTTTTGGAAATGTTAATTTAGATAATTAATTAGTGCAATACACTTTAATTAATTAAATTTTGAAATTTGGAAAATTAGAATTTAATTAATTGGGCTTAATTTAGAATTGGGCTTATAATGTTGTATTGGGCCTAATGGGCTTGGTTGGGCCAAGTTGGTTTAGGACAATTTGATTGGATCCAAATTGGGCCTAACCATTCCATTAAGTCCAAATATAACAAATGTGCCTTTTAATGTTAATTGGGCCTAATGGGCCGGAATTGATTTCTTGGCAAATAGGGTGATTCCTTAATTGGGCTTTGGTATTTGGGTTTGACCCATATTGACCAAAGTCCATGCCTTAAGAAATTAATTGAAAGCCCATTGGACTTTAATTAAATAAACATTGGATGTTAATTGGGATTTGAGACCCATTAAGATTAGATTTGGAATCTAAGTCGTAAAGGCGCATTAAAAAGTGTAATTATTTAATTTGGAATTAAATATAGAATTAGTATTGAATACAAATTAAATTAGATTTAAAATTATAGTTCGATATAATTCAAGAATTCGTACTTTGAGTACTTATTCTTAAAAGAGTTGGACTCGCACAAATCAAATCGTTGTTTGAACATTGGATGATCACTTTATTCAAAGATTAATTAATTGGATTAGATTGATTGAATAACATGCTTTGTGTGAATACATGGATGTGTTGTATGAATAATGTATATCAGATGGATATTAGAAGGGAAAAAGCAATTTTGGAAATTGTTGTAAATTTAGAATTTATTAAATTGAACATGCGTGTCCAGCCTTATCTCTCGATTCTTTGTAATTCTCTTATCACATACTTCCGCTCAATGTTAATGAGGTTTCTTTAATTATATTATGTAATTGGGTAGAAGTTAGAATAGTGCTAGCCGGGGAGAGATAGAGTGATTTGTTCTAGGAACAATCTGTGAGATATCCATCCGCATATCATTATTAATTTATTTACCACGCCTTATTATGCTTTTAGAATACATGCTTAAGGGTGTATGATGAGACCTAATCAAAGATAATAAATTGGTTGCCAATTTACGGGAAAAACCCTCAACAAATATTAAACGTTTTTCTTTCCATCGAATGATTCATTCTCAAGATCCAAGATTGGCATTGGTTTGTTGGCCAAAGTCAAGACCTTTGTCCATCGCGGATGTGTTTGAATCATGAAGGCTTTGTTCCATATCATATGTCTTGTCCAAGTTGTGATTTGTTGGCCAAATTCAAGATCACTTCTTGTCCATCGACATCGATTACAAAGCTTTCCAAAGTCAATGGGTTCCGCTTAACTGGAATCATTAAGCTTATTATGCCAAAGCCAAGACTTAGTTGATTCAGAGGAAAAGGTTAGGAAAATATATTGGATATATTGGCATATATATTGTATATATGTTTCGGACTTGGAGGTCCACCTACTGGATCTAGGAATTCGATGAGATCCAATTGATCTTAGAGATCTACCTAGTTAAATATCACACAGCTTGTTGGCCAAAGTCAAGGTTATGTGTTATTTAACGGGATCCTAGCACACTAGGAAACTAGGTTTCCCAAGTACTCAACAGAGGGTTAGAGGCTCACTAAAAAATAGTGGGAGGCTAGTATTGAATTTGCAATTTCGTTCAAATACTTGGCTTTACGCGCTTTCACATTATTTCATCAATTATATTTATTAGTTGGACTAATATTTTATTATTTTTCTTGTAACAGTTAGACTGTACCCATACATCGTTAATAGAATAGTTTGACTATTGCAATTAAGATGACAGTAAAGTTAAGCATTAGAGATATTATAATGGGCGACAATGTCTTTAATGAAAGTAAAGTTAAACTTTCAAGATTGGGACATGAATCTCAGGATTATCCTGGGATCCGAGAAGTTGCTCTACACTATAGAGAGACTTCTTGGGCCTAAGCCCCGACCTGATCAATTGCTTGATCTAGAGCTTTGGAAGACACATAGCGATGACAACTCGACTGCTCAATTGGTAATGCTTGCTGCTATGACTCCGCAATTCCGTCGTCAGAACAAGGGATTTGATCCCTATGAGATGATGGCGAAGTTGCATGATCTTCACCGATCTAATCTTAGATCACAAAGATATGAGTTGCAGAAGAAGCTCTTCCGCGCTCGCATGGCAGAGGGTACGTCTGTTGAGCACCATGTGTCACAGATGATTGCTGACATTACGCAGCTGGGACAGATGGGCATTGTCTTCGAGGCTGAGACTTCAGTAGATTTGATCTTATAGTCTCTCCCCGACACTTGGAGGGGGTTCATCATGAACTATAATATGATGAATCAAGAACAACTCCTGGAGAGTTGATGTCCACACTGCATAAAGCAGAAAAAGAGCTCCTAAAGGGGAAGAAGGGTGAGGCGCACTTCGCTTCAACATCTCAGACTCCGAGGGCTTGGCCCAAGGTGACTGGAGGTGTAAAGAAGAAGAAGAAGAAGAAAGGCAAGGCCAAATCGTCAAAACCTTCTGGGAAGGGTAAGGATAAATCCCAAGATGTATGTCTGCAGTGCGGCAAGCGGGGTCACTCGAAAATGAGGTTTAGCATGCCGAAAATGGCACTCCAGAAATGGAGCAAGGTTCAGAAATGGACCACTATCACATCAGCGATGCCTCGGAAATGAGGTTTAACATGCCGAAAATGGAACTCCGGAAATGGAGCACGGTTCGAAAATGGACAACTATCACAACCGCGATGCCTCGGAAATGAGGTTTAGCATGCCGAAAATGGCACTCCGGAAATGGAGCACGGTTCGGAAGGGGACCATCATCTCAATTCAGTAATGGTTCAGAAATGAACCACCTCATATCAGTTCAGTTTGGTAGTGATTCCTAGAGATCGCAGCATCTTACAGGGATGAACCTTGAGGTCGCAGCACCTTACCATCAAATCATTCAGTTCAAAGCAACAGGCAAGTCAAGTGGCAGCTGGCGAGCCAGGTAAGTAAAAATGCATTGCATAACTTTGATAAGATTGTCACTGTTACACACTGCACAAGTCCCATCAAAGTAGGGGCGACTGTAGGCACTGCATTTTTACATATAAGTCCCGATGATGAGCCTCGTACGGAGGCACTACTCTTTAAGTTTTGGAAGTCGGGGGAAACAGACATCGGAAGGAAAAAGTCAGAAATCAATACCTCATTGGATTTAATTCGTTTGCTTAGCTTTGGGTTTGCTCGTTGGACCTCTGCTTTAAAATTTATCCTCAGCCCAAACCCCCGCAAGCCCCCACACACCAAGCCCACCAAAGAAACCCAAATGCACGCCCAATCCACACCAAATACACGCCCATCCCTCTCCAAAATAACAAATCCACACATTAAACACATGTTGAAATCAAACCAAATCACCTTCCCAAATTAAAAGATTCAAATTAAATCTCATCAATCACCTTCCTAATTAAATTAAATCACATTCCTTCACTAAATAAAATCAAATAAAATTAAATCAAATTACCTTCCTAAATTGAAGAGATTCTTTCCTTATGACACACAAATTAAATATCCCATCATAATTACATAATATTCCTTCCCTATTCGCATAAGGACAACCCTAACCCTTTGCCTATAAAAATGAGCATAAACCAAACCCTTCTCCTCTCATAGCATTCACGCCCAAAAAGACACCTAACAACCCATTCACGCCATTGCTCCTTCTCGGCAACACAACCCTACTTCACACTAAAGCTCCCTTCAAACAGCCACCGTCCTACTTCACGCTAAAGCTCCCTTCAAACAGCCACCTGCATACTTCACGATAAAGCCCCATTCAACAGCCCCACTCACGTAGCCTTCAACAGTCCACTCAAATTCACACCATAAACCCTTAATCACGTTAATCAACAAAACACAAATAACCCTCGCCAACTGCAACAGCCCCTCACGCTACAAACCCTCACTCTTTACGTAGCCCATCACCTTAACCACCGAAAATCAGCCCATGCACTGCACTTAAACCACCATAAATCCTGCCCTATTAACACCGAAAAACTGCCAGAAAATCAGCCCCTACACTGCACTTAAACCACCGCAAATCCTGCCCTGTTAACACCGAAAAACTGCCCTAAAACAGCTCCTGAACTGCACCCTGAAACTACCGAAAATCAGCCCAAAAACTGACCAAATAACCGCACAAACATCAGCCCCAATACACCTCTATTACCGCAAAACAGTAAGCAAAACAGTCCCCAATTACCGTAAAAATAGTGTCAAAAAAGCAGCAAAATAGAGGAAACAGCAGCCCAAAATAGCGAGGCAACGAAGGAAAACAACGAACTAGTAAATCGGAAAAGTTGTGGAGCATCAACCCTTCCGACAACTGTGTAACGCACTTCCAAGAGACGACTTAAGAGGTTATACCTAAGGGCACCTTTTTATTTATTCCCGCACTTTCTTTTCGTTAGTTATTATTATTTCTTCGCATGCGTATTATAGTTTCATATAAGTTGTGGCCATGGGATGAATGAAATATGTGTTATCTCTTGTGGTATATCGGATGGAAACCCGGACGTAAATTCCTTAGCTGAATCCGAATAGATGGTAGTGCGGTCTGCACATGGGATACAATGCCACGTACCACTTGAGAGACGCACATATTTTCGTGTCATCCGATCTTATGTTTATTTGTTGTTTGTTAGAAATAGTATGTTACTTTTATGCATGATTAGGTTGTTTAGTATGTTATTTTTTATGCATGATTAGTTGATTATTTCCAAGCATGATTTAGTTATTTCTTTTGCATTTGGAACTTGATTATGTCTCTTCTATGTTTATGTTTAGATTATTATTTATTTACATTGTCATGCTTAGCGATTTAATGTATGCATGAGATTGTGTGCTTGCCGTTATTCTGACTTACTTTTATGCATGCAAACTTAGATATAGGTAGTATGCAAACTTAGATGTAGGTTGTTGTTGCGTAGACTCGGTTATATTATTACAAAAATCCGTTCATTACAAGTGGCATAAATAAGGGACCATTCTGAACCCAACGGTTTGAGGTCTTCCCTTGCGGCCTTAAATCATTTCCCAGTTCACACTAGGTGGCGACTCCATTTATTTCTGTGGTTTAATCCCCCGCGGGCTACTCCGTACTCCCAACTAGGCCGCGAGCCTGGAACAGTGTCGCCGATTTATGTGTCCTACAGTCTGGCCACTCCACTGGGATAAAGAATCGGCCCCGAAATAATGTCTTGTAATGTTTGTGATTTGTGCTTTAGTTAACCGTGTCTACCGTGGTTGAAGGGGGTTAATTAAAGGCATTATTAAAACTAGGTAATGGTTTGGTGTCTTTCTTCATTCACTACCTTTCTATAGCTGAAGGGAAAAGCTGTGAAGGCACCTAGATAATCATTTACCCGAGGCTTACCGTGATGGACTAATTTGGAGGACCTATTGTTTATTCCTGTCACTAAGGCGATAAGAGCCTAAGAGGTAAGGGTATTTTAGAGAGTTCGCTCCACCATCCCTCTGGGGAATCTTCAATAGGAAATCCATTTGAAAGTCAGTCATGCATCATAACTCGTTGGCACGTACCTTAAGGTATAAAAAAGGTGCGCTCACTTGGTCGCTCGAACCCTTGAGTGAGGAGTCCTAGTTGTGGGCAATCCTTCGCCGACGGGAGCCTTTGTCTACACTCCTATAAGCCCGCGTATGAACCATAGTCATATATCCTATTGAAGTTTCCCCTTTATGCTTTTGATAACCACATGCATATTATATCTCATACATTACACGCATCTCATGCATCTCATGCATACACGCATCATGTTAACCCATGTGTCTTAAAAGCCATTATAGATATCCGTTGGGTTAGAGAAGAAAGAAAGAATTATCAAAAAGAGTTTAGGAAACATGGATATCAGGGAAAAGGAAACCGAGGAACAGAAAACTTTATGGCAAGAATAAAAAGACCATTAGGGGGCCATCAGCAAAAAAAAAGAGAAGAAAAAAAAAGAAGCAGAAGAAAAAAAATTGTTTGTTCTTAGTCCCTAATAGTTAGGCATAAGTCCAATGATACAAATGTTTGCTTTAGGATGAAATCTTAGAAACGATAAACTCTTGATGTGCTTTTATCTGATACTTGAGTAGTTGATCTATGTTAGACTCATAAGCACTTATTTATAGGTTCTTAGCAGTGAAAACCTAAGTAGTTGGCAATGTGACTAGTTGAAGAAATTGTAGATCGGTAAATGACCGTTCACCTAAATGTCTACCCTGATTTGTTTGTGTTATGATGTATGGTATGGTTGAAAATGAAAGAAAATTCTCTAAAGAAAAGAATTGAACCACCTATAATCGATAAGTGTGAAGCTACCCATGGGCGAGTATTAGGACCACCATGAGGAGAAATGCTACCTTAAAGGGTAGATGTGTTGAAAAAAAAGAAAACAAAAAGAGAAAAATAAAAGAAAAGAAAAAAAAAGAAGTTCAAAATGAGAAGAAAAAGAGAGAGACAAAAGAGAAAGAAAAACATACCACATTGAGCACAGAAAAGCAACTGCAGGCATAATTCAGACATCTAGGTTGGTTTGACCCATCGATCCTAATTTTTTGATGAAATCATTGAGTTGGCTTACCTGGGGATGAATCTGCAAAGAAACATTTGCACACACACACTTTGAGTCTGGCTTAGATCATTTATTTAAAGGCTTGGATTTGAGTTGCATTGAATGTTTCGAAGGTTCTCTGGTTTCAATATTGGGCATTCTTTGAGGGCAATAATATGTGTAACTATTGGGATCGTAGCATGTAATATAATTTGATGATATGAAATGTCACACCACATGGTTCGCATTGACCTAGTGCAAACAGTAGAGAGCAGAAAGCTAAGACAAGTCTGGGGGCGACCAGTCTACCACCCCGCGAAAAAGGGTTATACCGAGAACTTGAGCCATGAGACAGAAGAGAACTGAACAATCACCAGAAAAGAATCAGCAGAAGGAAATTATAAGCAGACCCAGGGGGCGACCAGAGACATTTGTAGGCAAATGGCACCAAGGAGCACAAGGAAGGCCTAACCTATCGGAATAGGAAACACATCCATGCATGTATGTATACACGTCACATACACGTATTTTTTGTTTCTGTTAGACCTGAGGGCACCTTTTTATTTATTCCCGCACTTTCTTTTCGTTAGTTATTATTATTTCTTCGCATGCGTATTATAGTTTCATGTAAGTTGTGGCCATGGGATGAATGAAATATGTGTTATCTCTTGTGGTATATCGGATGGAAACCCAGACATAAATTCCTTAGCCGAATCTGAATGGATGGTAGTGCGGTCTGCACATGGGATGCAATGCCACGTACCGCTTGAGAGACGCACATATTTTCGTGTCATCCGATCTTATGTTTATTTGTTGTTTGTTAGAAATAGTATGTTACTTTTATGCATGATTAGGTTGTTTAGTATGTTATTTTTTATGCATGATGAGTTGATTATTTCCAAGCATGATTTAGTTATTTCTTTTGCATTTGGAACTTGATTATGTCTCTTCTATGTTTATGTTTAGATTATTATTTATTTACATTGCCATGCTTAGCGGTTTAATGTATGCATGAGATTGTGTTCTTGCCGTTATTCCGACTTACTTTTATACATGCAAACTTAGATATAGGCAGTATGCAAACTTAGATGTAGGTTGTTGTTGAGTAGACTCGGTTATATTATTACATAAATCCGTTCATTACAAGTGGCATAAGTAAGGGACCATTCCGAACCCAACGGTTTGAGGTCTTCCCTTGCGAGGGGTGAGTGCGGCCTTAAATCATTTCCCAGTTCACACTAGGTGGCGACTCCATTTATTTCTCCGATTTAGTCCCCCGCGGGCTACTCTGTACTCCCAACTAGGCCGCGAGCCAGGAACAGCGTCGCCGATTTCTGTGTCCTACAGGTATAGTCAACGACATGGTGTCGATTACGACGAAACTTTTTCACCCTTTGCCATGATTAAATCCATTCGGATAATGCTTGCTTATTGCTGCATATTTCGATTACGAGATATGGCAGATGGACGTCAAAGCCGCTTTCCTTAATGGAACCTTTTGGAGGATGTTTATATGCAACAGCCTGACGGTTTTGTCGTACCAAGACTTGCAAACAAGGTTTGTAAGTTAAATCGATCCATTTATGGATTGAAGTAAGCATCGCGTTCTTGGAACCAACGTTTTGATGAGATCATAAAAGAATATGATTTCGTTCAAACACGGATGATCCTTGTGTATATAAGAAGGTTAGTGGGAGCGCACTGACATTCATTGTCCTTTACGTTGATGATGTATTGCTTATTGGCAATGGCATTCCCATGTTAACGTCGGTGAAAGCTTGGCTTTCATTAAAATCTCCATGAAGGATTTGGGAGAAATAACCTTTATTCTGGGAATAAAGATCTACCGAGATAGATCTAGAAAGCTGCTTGGACTCTCCCAGAGCACGTACATTGACAAAGTGTTGAAGAGATTCAACATGGATCGGTCCAAGAGAGGACTGTTGCCAGTGTCACATGGCGTCACTCTATCTAATGACATGTGTCCTAAAACTCAAGATGAGAGAGAAAACATGGGTCAGATCCCGTTCGCCTCGGCTGTCAGATCGATCATGTATGCCATGATATATACGCGACCTGATGTCTCATATGCTTTGAGCATGTGTAGTCACTATCAGGCCGATCCAGGTGATGGTCACTAGATGACAGTTAAGAATATCCTAAAGTATCTTAGACGAACTAAGGATGCTTTCTTAATCTATGAAGATGGAGAACTTGAGGTAACTGGGTTTACCAACGCAAGTTTCCAAACCGATAAAGACGACTATAAGTCACAATCCGGGTACATATTTTGTTTGTTGAATAATGGAGCAGTAAGCTGGAAATCTTCCAAGCAAGAGACTGTTGCCGATTCAACAACAGAAGCGGAGTACATTGCTGCAGCTGAAGCAACAAAAGAGGCAGTTTGGATCCGTAAATTCCTAATTGGATTAGGAGTAGTTCCGTTAGCAGAGACCGTTCCATTGTATTGTGACAATAATGGGGCTATAGCGCAGGCTAAGGAACCGCGGTCTCATCAACGATCCAAGCATGTTATTCGACATTTCCATCTGATTCGTGAGATCATACATCGTGGCGATGTGAAGATCGAGAAGGTCGCATCAGAGGACAACATTGCAGATCCGCTGATGAAAGCTATTCCTCAGCAAAAGTTTGAGCGACATGTAGATAGTTCAGGTGTTAGATGCTTGAGTGACTGGCTATAGGCCAAGTGGGAGATTGTCGGACAATTATGACCCATAGTGTCACTATTTGTAAAAGACATTGTGGTTTTTATACAAATTAACTATGTGACAATGGAAATTGCATTTTATCATTTTGTAATTTGATTACTTAAATATATAAATGATAAAAGTCCTTATGATTAGTTCCGGATTATTAGATATGAGACATATCAATTCCATATCCCTAGTCGTAGTATTATCGAGACTGGACATCGATAATGCGGAATAGACTAGTATTGCACTTGTGCGTGTTATGGAAGCGTAACGGCATAGTTCTCATATATTAAGTATTGGATACTTATGCAAGTGTGATAGGAGGTTGTGTTTACGATGGTATGGAAACAACTTCGCTCTGGATAGACCCCGCGGAATCCCATTAGTAGTATGACTATGTGTCTATGGGAATCCGCATCAGGGGGGTATTTGTTTAAACCTGAGACTAGCATCGCTAGTACTTGCGACAATCAATACGCTTTGGTTTTGGTCATCCAGGACTTTAACAAGTTCTGTGTACGCCTCTTCTGGGTTTATTGAGAATCGTAGTATGTGTGGGTGTGATGTCAAGACGGAAGTATCACTTCAGTCATATGAAGATGATGATCACGCAGGGATACAGATTGGTACTCTAATTGGTTGCAACCATCGGGATAATATGACAGGTCATGATTATCCGATTAAAGAGACTAGTTGCTAGTGATCCGATATATGCTTCGTACGGGGCAGACACTATTCCAACCCCAGGCCTTGCATGTGACATCCGATACTAGATCGTAATACGCAATACTACGTATACTACGCCTGACAAAGATTATATATTCCTTTAAGAATATTGGGAGAATTGGTAGGCACGGTGCTTTGCTAGAAGCCACCATGTCTCGTAAATCGGTAAGAACGTAGTACGAGGTACGTACGTGTTCGGATAGTCCGACGACCGAATTTACTGCCAACATATCCAGGGATCTCATGGGTCGCTTCCTGAGATTCACCGATGACGTATGATTCGAACATAATTAATCTATGATTAATTGCGGAGAGATTTTATCTGGGATAAAATACTATTTGAAGAGAGAGAACGATTAATTTGGAATTAATCGATAAAATAATATATTCGATATATTAAATGAAATTAGATTTCATAACGGAATTAAAATTAGATTTTAATTCGGGCGAACGAATTAATTTAGAATTAATTCGCGAGCGACGTGAATAGTAATTTTACTAGGCATAATTATTTAATTAAATTTGATTTAATTACGTCGAAACGGAAAATTCTTTAATTCGGAATTAACGAACCGAGCCCGGGATGTGTTGCGGGCCCACTCGGATTTTGAATCAAGTGGGGCCCATATGTCACATCACTAGTCTTCATTCACCTTTTTGGTGATGGAAGTAAGTGAATGAAAATGATGGAAACTTGTTCTTACACACAAGTTGAAAAGTTGATGGAATGATTGACCATTACCTAAACTTGGTTTGGTATAAAATAATTTTGATTTTTTTGAAATAAAAACAAGTCAACACAACTTCAAATCTTCCCTCTCTCTCATTCACGGTTTTGGAAAGAAAATATATCTCCATTTGTTTCTTCCTTGGCCGAGAATCCAAGCAAGAAACTTGGTGATTTTGTTGCAAAATCTCATTGCTAGCACATCAAAGAATCATTCTAGGTGATAGGGAAACTATTCCCATTGAGCTTGGAATCAACATCAAAGCTTGGAGCTTGGATTTCACATTCAAAGGAAAGCTTGGAGACTTTAAGAGGCCAAAAAGTTTTTTATCAACGCATCCAAAATCCGTTCAAAGTGAGTATAATTCTGTTATTCTTCTTTGAGTATTCACATGATTTCTTGCTTAAATTGATCTTGGGACACCTTAGAAAACCTAACACAACCTAGCTGACTAAAGATCGCAAGATCAGGTTCTAAAAGGACAATTGAAACTTTGTGTAATTAAAATCAAGCACTGTAGATTTTATACTCTTTCCTATTCCTATAACGACGTAGAATGCAATATGTGAAGGTTAGGATAAGCTAAAGCTTTTAATAATCAGCATATTAGGAGAAGAGTCTTAATAGAGGTAATGACAGAATACCCTATACGGTAGATCACCTATTTCAAGTGAAAAGTTAGGCCGTTTCTATAGGATTTCTAAGGATGGATTCCTTAAAGTACTTAATGAAGACAAGACCTAGCCATAGAACAAAAATGGTCGAAGGGAGATCATTTGATGGTTATTGTCTTGGTTTACACTAAAGGCGGAACAGCTTAAGGTCATGGTCACTGATTTTCTGAGCAAACCTAATAATTATCAACCAGGACAAGTTCAAGGCATAGGCTATCTATCACGATGCAGTCTTTCTTCAGGAAAACTTTCTCTAAATATCTGCATATCATATGCATATACGTCAGCAAAGCGATTTCCATTTTGGAAATTGTGGGGGATTGTTGGGAATTTCCAAAATGGTAACCGGTTGGAATTTATGGTTGTTATTACATTGTTTCAGTCAAAAGGTGCCTTTCAAATGTGTCCATTAAATCCCTATAAATATATATTCTTGTTGAACGTTGCATTCGTTTTTTTTTTTTCCAGTAATAACAAAATATATACACTCTTTTCAAAATTCACTCATCATTATTTACAAAATGAAGTGGATTTATGAGCATTTCTTGCATTAGTGTGAGAGAATTTCCACCATTTTGTTTAGTTCAAGATCTTGTTATTAGAAGTCTTTGAATAACAAGAAGAGACCGAGATCCTAGAAGAATATTGACAATTTAATCCGTAACAGCACAATGATAGGATCAATAAATTCTTAAAGATAGAAAAAACTCGGCTTGATTCTATTATCTTTGCTAATACACTTGGTGTGTAATTTTCCTTTCTATTAATTATCTAGAATTTTCAGATTTGTCGAAATCTCTTCATATTTGTGCAGGTATGATGTTGATTATTCTATTAATTTATATGTAAATTATGCATGATCTAATAAACAACAATGCCTCTAACAAATCATTGAAAAAAATATTTATGGAAGCAAGCGGTGGCAATTCCTGGCAATTACGCTGTGAATTGAGAGGGATTTCTGAAAAATCATAGTGAATAATTCATCTAGGTTGATTCTACAAAGCAACGACAATTATAAGAGTATAAGACCGATAGTTTGTATCTTTCTATACTTGGTCAGTTGTTCAATATTTGAGTGTAGCCTATGAATATTGTAGGAAGATAATTTTGAAATATGTTCAAATCATTTCGTTCTTTGCTTTATCTATTTTTACTCACACACTAATAAGATCACCAGGCTACTAATTTATTAGAAATTGTAAAACTAATTTATTAATAAAGTTTTTTAAATTATGATGAGGGAGAATAAAATAAGTCAATTTGAAATTTAAAAAAATTTATAACCTTTATTCATAAATACTCAAATTTTTAGATTATCAAAGTAGAGACAAAATATTTTTTTAAACTCCAAAAATTCTAATCCAATTCAAAAAGAAACTATACCAAACTATCTAAAAAAAAAAAAAAAAAACGAATCTAAGAAACTTTACCAAACAATCTATAAAATAAATTAATACTTAAAAAAAAATCCTTCTAATATTTCGTTGGGCAAGAAGGCCTACAGAACTTCAAAGCCCAAGAGATAGCAAAACCCAAACGAACACAAACTGAACTACCCGCCGCCACGTCATCATCTCTATTTGCTTTCCCAATCGATCAATTCAATCATTGAGGCAGGACTACCACTGATTCAATTACTCAAAATCAAACCTGCATTATTTATTCCAATCCCTAACGCCCTTTTCAATTTTAATGCTAAAACTTCCCTCCAAAATTCGAATTTTCACTTTTTGCAATTCGATCCGGATGGGAGCCAGTCGAAAGCTACAAGGCGAGATCGATCGAGTGTTGAAGAAAGTGCAAGAAGGCGTCGACGTCTTCGATAGCATCTGGAACAAGGTATTTGCACGCTCTTAATAGGTGCGCTTATACTTATCAATTCATAGGCATGAATGAATAAGCCTGTAAAATTTATCGAAAATTTAATCACCTGTCCTTGCATTTTCCTTGGTCAATTTTTGAGTGGCTTTTTATTTTTCATTTAACATGTGCATGAATTTCATTGCTTATCGATGTGTAAATAAAAAATATTTTGAATTATGAGCCGTGTCTGTCCGTACAATTCTGGCTTAAAGGTTCCAACCATTGATTTAATTGCGTGTTGTAACTGGATATTATATTTATTGTGATTTTCTGATCACTTAAGAGTGGTTTATGTGGAACTAATTCTATTACTATTTTGAATAATTATTATAGAGGTTACAACTCTCACAAAACCTCACTAAACACTCTCTAAGCTAACTCTGTAGAAGCTTGTGTTGGATTATTACAATTGAGCAAATGATGCTCTATTTATAGGTAATGGATTGCCTTCAAAAATTCAACAAAAGAAGTTAGCACCGAAATGCATTAAAGGCGGTAGTTGGTGGTTGCACTAAATTTTGATTATGAGTTTGAGGGCCGAAGTTGTTGACGATGGTAGCGAAGGCTTCTAGAGTGATGATGCAACTAACACTTCAATCTCCTCTCCAGCTGCATCTGAAACAATTGTCATCCAACAACTATCCGGTCATATCTCTGCACAGCTCTAGAACCGCCTTCGTTAGCATGTCCACAGGATTCTCCTCAGTATGAATTTTTATTAGTCTCGACAGTTATTGATCTATCACCTAGCCTATCCAATGATAGCGAATGTCGACGTGCTTTGTCCGAGAATGATACGTTGAGTGCTTACTCAACTCCAGAGCACTCTTTACTGTCACAATGTATCTTATATTCTGTTTGCTTGATCCCTAGTTCTTGGAGAAATCGCTTTAAAGTTTAACCACAACATTTCTTTTCTTTCTTATGTTGCTGCAATATACTCTGCTTCTGTTGTGGATAATGCAACACACTTGTGTAGTCTTGACTATCATGACACAGCTCCCACCGCAAATGTATAGAGAAATCCTGAAGTAGATCTTCTACCATCAAGATCTCCCGTCATTTCTGAATCCATATAACCTTCCAAGAGTGGATTAGCTCCCCTGTAGCATCATCACTCTAGAAGCCTTCACCATCATCGTCAACAACTTCGGCCACCATCAAACTCATTGTCAAAATTTGTTGTAACCACCTACTACCACTTTTAATGCATTTCTATGCTAGCTTCTTTTGTTGAATTTTTGAAGGCAATCCATTGCTTATAAATAGAACATCATTTGCTAAATTGTAATCATCCCAACACAAGCTTCTAGTGAGTAAGCTTAGAGTGTTTAGTAAGGTTTTTGTGAGAGTTTTAATCTCTGTAATATTTATTCAAGATAGTAAAAGAATTAGATTTTCCTCATAAGCTATTCTTTAGTGATCGGAGAATCACAATAAATGGTATTAGAGCTTTGGTTATAAGTTGCGGTCTCGAAGCTGAAAGAAAGAGACTCCGCTCGACAAATTCCACCTTCATAAAAGTGTTAAAATCAAGTTTTGAGCATACCATAAGCCCTTTCATGACGAGACGAGCACGGTAGTATTTTCCGGCAATCAAACGGGGGCGAGTGGACCGTGCACGCGCACACTCTTCGATTAGAAACCTACGAGTAAACTTCAGTCGCCGCACAGCAGAGAGCTGCGAGTGTTTCTCACTTGCTCCACGTGCCCCACGCGCTTACCAAAGGTTGAAGGCCAGTCAGCTGCCATGTCAACGTGTCAATTCAGTCAGCAACACGTCAGGTCGTGTCAGTACAGTCATCACCACGTTAGCGTGTCAGTCCAATCAGTGACACATTATCCTGTCTGCCAAGTCAGCATAAGTTCAATAATTGCCCTTCAGTCCCTGTAAATTGTGAAATTAATTTTTGGGCCCTATATAGTTTCACAAATTACTGATTGACCCTAAAATTTCTAAAATTTATTTTTCAGCCCCAGGTTGTCCTACCCATCTATTTCGATCGATTTGGACAAAACGATGACCTCCATTTTGTCTAAATCAGCACTGGCTTTATTTTGGCCATTTTAAAGTTCTAACTCAAAATGGCAATGGAGTCATCTTTAGATGCTATAGCAAGCTGACGGCAACTGATTATTCACTCTCGAAGCCTCAAATGGAAGCTCTTTTGAATTGCAAAGATCTATGTGATCTGATTGCAGAAAAATGAGTGAAATCAGATTTTGTTAATGAAAGTGACTGGAAAAAACTCAACAATGTGGCTTTTAATTCATATGTGTTGTGGAATAAAAACTAGATGTAAATTGGGTATTTACCAAACAATTTAACTATTGTGCTTTCAAGATTAAGCAGAAGGGTAGTAGTTACAAACATATGCTAATTCAGTTTAAGTGATTTTTATGTTTATGATGGAGTTAGTAAAATGTATATCTAAACGTTGTTTGTAACATGTAAAGAGTGATAACTAAATATTAAACAATTAAATAAAGAGGGAAATTTGAACCAGTAATCGTTCCATCTTTACATTTTGAGCCATGTACGATTACTTGCTGAGAGTGTATTTGACTGATTTTCCTATCGTTAAAAATGTTTTAAATAGTTGAAGAGCTTTCTTATGCTAATTATCTAGAGTTTCACTGAATGTTTTTCGATATGAAAGCAACATTGGAGTGATTTTTTGGGGAGCATTTGATAGGTAGTTTTCAAAAAAGTATTTTAAAAGTTCTTTTATTGAAGTGTTTTTTTTTTTACAAGAGCACTCATAAACCTGCCCTATGTCAAATTGATGGTCAAGTGTTTAATTTTTCTCTTTTTTTTTTCCCTTCAAATAACTCTCTGGGTTTTCTTACTGACATTCATTTTAGCATATGTATGCATATTCGACTCTAATCACTTGTCTACAAACTAAGCTTTATAGGACTATGTACTTGTATAATGGTTGTAGTCACTTTTTTTTCTTTACTACTTGCAAAAGAGTTAGTGCTTGCACAGTCATAAATGATTTGGAATTCATACACGCTTGTGTTTATGAGGGTAACAATTTTCAATCGGTGGTAGCTTGTCTACACGTTCACGCCTGTGCATTTTACGATAGTGGAATAGGATTTCATACTTTTCTCTGTCGTAACCTATTAATTGTCTTTTGGGCCAATTAAATGAGGAGATATTAGAATTTAGCCTTTCTTTTCTTTACATATTCTCTCTGGCAATTATAGGATATTGATTCTGTTATTAGAGGCGCATTAAGGCGCAAAGGAACCTAGAGCCTAGACACGTGCCTCAAAGCCCGATGAAGGTGAGGCGCAAATCGAAAATATATATGTAAGTATTTCATTCAACTGAAACAAAGAAAAATCATTGAAAATATATCAAAAACAATTATAATAATACAAATACTAATAGTAAAAATTAATGTGTTTGTCGAAATTTAAAGCCCACCCCAAAACCTATCTTAATTTTTTAAGGAAATGTTATACAACTTGATTTCTGGTTGGGTGGGTTAATTCGGGTAGGGGTTTTCTCACACATTTTTTATAAGGCGTGCGCCTAGGCGTGTCTCAAAGCACAAGTGCTTAGGCGGCCTGATGAAGGTTGCCTAACCTTATCCTTCATGAGGCGCACTAATCTGAGCTTGAGCATGAGGCACACCTTTGACAACTATTTGATTGCTTCTTGTATTTAATTTATTTTGCTCTCAATTTGTTTATGCATTTTAGGTATATGATACAGATAATGCAAACCAAAAAGAGAAATTTGAGGCCGACTTGAAGAAAGAGATCAAGAAGCTACAGAGGTATCGAGACCAGATCAAGACATGGATTCAGTCAAGTGAGATCAAGGACAAGAAGGTTAGTCTCAGTCTTTTTCATAATGTTTTCGTTCAATTTCCATTTATGTTAATGAATAGTTTGAGATTAGGAGACGTGCTATTATTTGTGAATTATTGATTTAACTATTTGGGCTTAGTTAAATTTTGCTCATGCTCAATTACCGTAACCCTATTTTTTTGTGAGCTGGAGGTCACAGGTTCGAGTCACGGAAACAGCCTCTTTGCAAAAAAGCAAGAGTAAGGTTGCGTACATGTTGAATTCTCCTCATAGCCCATAGTGTGGGAAGTCTCATGCGCTGGACCATCCTTACCTCTGATGCCATTTTTGTTGAGAAGTAGATGCAAACTGTTTGCTGATATAATTTATTATACACTTGGTATTGATCCTATGTGACCTTTTAAAATATATAGTTGCGAAGAATAAAAAATTCAGTTTATGATTTACTTGAATTGAATGTTCTGTAGAGATTTAATAGTCTTTTCTTTGACTAGCATTTAAACTGTAAAATCGTGTAGTTATTAAATGTGTTCATGGTTTATCAAACTTGCAACCTTCCTCAAGACTAAGGAAAATATAACGTGGAATGTATACAGTTTTTCCCCATGCATCTGTGCCCCATGCATCTGTACAGAAGCTAGTATATTAATGTAAGAGAAAGCTATTGAAAATATGTTTATGATTCCACAACAGTTGTTGATGATTAAAGTTTACATTGGTGAAATCAATAGATTTGATTTGTTTCACATATATTAGTCTAAGCTTTTACTGATTTGTCATGCTTGTTGTAGTAAAGCTTTAGCCTTTATGAGATGGATTTAGTCTCCCAAAACTATCCAGTAAATACTTTTAGGGTCAGTTAGGCTGAAGGAATAATGAAATGAGACTTTTCTCTCACCTGTAAGGAGCTGGAGAATTAGTTGTGCAAACCAGGCTTGTACCTTTGTTTTGAGAAAATCCTCACTGCCATTATGTCTTGCAGGTACTTGAGTATACATGTTGGATTGTTTGTATTCAAATGCTTGAGTTGAGTATAGGCAGTTTTATCTGCGCTCTAAACGATGTGCCTATAAACACACAAACAAAAAAATGGGAAAAAATTGTGTTTTAAAGAATGTTAACTACATATACTTAGTGGTTGGTGCCAAGGAAATTTTAGTGTTGTGATGCTGGCATTTTCTTTCTTTCCCTATTTAATTTGTACCTTGACTTGATTTATTTTAAGATAGACTAAAGAGCATAAATGATTATACACTTCTGGTATTCCATTTTTGCCACAGATGTTT
>SKCR01038657.1:0-61910 GCA_019454045.1 Zanthoxylum bungeanum
CTCATATACTTGAAAGAGTATAGTATTCTTTCAATGAGGACTCCTCTCGGAACACGTTAGTTTGACGGTGTGTTTGAACGGAGAAACCGAATTTTGTTAGACATGATAATGTTAATCATGAGTCGCTCTGAGCTACCATTTCCTTCAAGGGATACGCATTAAACAGTGCAATACTTATTTTGAATAAGGTTCCATAAAAATCTGTTTGACAGATTTCATATTAGATATGAACATGAAAGAAACCGGGTTTCTCATTCCTGAAGATTTGGGAATGCTAGGCATATGTTTGGATGATACCAAACTAGAACCCAAATCGGATAAGTGCCTAATTTGTAGGTTATCCTAGCGAAACCAAAGTATAGTACTTATACAACTCACAAAAGAACAATGTAATTGTTGATCGCCATGCGGTTTTCCTAAGAGGAATACCTATATGCAGTGGTAAGTGGGAGGAAAGTAAAACTCGATGAAAATCGGAGTAATACTGTTCCAGACACCGATTCCTTAATCGAACACAAATAGTTCATCAAGGATGAAATTATACTAATAATCTTCGAATACACAAGAACCGCGTAGGTCGGAGAGAGTCAGAAAACAACCTGGGGTATGAGTTTCTGATCTCAACATGAAAAGATGTCAATCTTATTGAGGAAGACAAACTGACTACGTATGAGGTAGTGATACAAGGTATCGACTCCCAATTATGGCAAAGTGCCATAAAGTCCAAAATGGATTTCATGTATACCAACCAAGTTTGGATACTAATTATTGTACCGAAAGACACCGTGTCTATTGGTACTATATAAGTCTTCAAGGAAGACATACATGGATGGCAACATACCAACGTACTAAGCTAAGCTTGTAGCGAAAGGGTATCGTTATCAACATTGTGTCGATTACGACGAAACATTTTATTCGTTGCCATGGTTAAATCCATTTGGATAATGCTTGTTGATGCTGCATGTTTCATTTATGAAATATGGCAGCTGAACGTCAAAATCGCTTTCCTTAAATGGAAACCTTTTGGAGGATGTTTACAACATCCTGATGGTTTTGTCGTACCAAAACGAGCAAACAAGGTTTGCAAGTTAATTATCCATTTATGGATTGAAGCAAGCATTGCATTCTTGGAATTATCGTTTTGATGTAATCATAATGATATATGATTTAATTCAAAACGAAAAATGATTCTTTTGTATATAAAGAAGGTTAGTGGGAGCACACTGACAGTGATTGTCCTAAATAATGATGATATATCATTTCTTGGAAATGATATTCCCATAATACAATCGGTGAAAGCTTGACTTTCATGAATAATTCTCCGTAGAATTCTTGGGAGAGACAACTTTTATTCTAGGAATAAAGATCTACTGGGATAGATCTAAAAGTTGTTGGCACTCTCCGAGAACTCGTACATTGAAATAAATATATGTGACCTGGTGTCTCATATGCTTTGAGCATATGGAGTCACAATCAGGCCAATCCAAGTGATAGTCACTGGATTGATGTTAAGAACATCATTTAGTATCTTAGATGAACTAAGGATGCTTTCTTATACTATGGAGAAGGAGAACTTGAAGTGACTGAGTTCACTGTTGCAAGTTTCCTAACCGATTATAACGACTATAAGTCGTAATAAAGGCACTATAAAGTTTGAATAACAGAACAGTGAGCTGGAAATCTTCCATGCAAGATACTGTTGCCGAATAAACAACACAAGCGGGTTATTGCTGCAGCTGAGGCAGCAATAGAAGCCATTTGGGTCGATAACAAATCCTAATTAGATTAGGAGTAGTTCTGTTAGCAGCTGAGCTAGGCTACATCACAGGCTAAAGAATTAATGGTCTCATCAACGATCCAGATATATACTTCAAATATTCATCTGATTCGTTCGGATCATACATCGTGGCGATGTGATGATTGGATAAATCGCATCAGATGATAACCATGCAAATCCGCTGACGAAAGCCTTTTCTCAGCAGAAGTTTGAGCGAACCGTATATAGTTCGGGTGTATGACACTTGAGTGATTGGCTATAGGCCAAGTGGGAGATTATTGGACAATTATGACCCATAGCATCACTATTTGTACAGATCATGGTGTTATTGTACAAATTAACTATGTGACAAAGAAAATTGCCCTATTATCATTTGTAATTGGATTACCTAGATGTATAAATGATAAAAGGTCCTTATGATTAGTTCCGGATTGAGATGATATGAGAAAGTATCAATCCACGAAGGTTTAATCATTAAATATCCCTAGTCAGAGTATTATCGAGATTGGACATCGGTAATGCGTAAAAGACTAATATTACACTTGTGCACGTTGTGGGAGCATAACGACATAGTTCTCATATATTTGGGTATAGGATACTCATGCAAGTGTAATAGGAGGTTGTGTTTACCGATGGTACAGGGACAGCTTCGCTCTGGATAGATCCCTCGGAATTCCATTGGTAGTATGACTATGTGTCTATGGAAGTCCGAATCAGGGTATGTGTATTTGGTCTTAACCTGAGACTTGCACCCTAATACTTGCGACAATCAATATACTTTGGTTTTGGTCGTCTAAGGCTTTAACAGGTTCTGTGTACGCCTCTTCTGGGTATATTGAGAATCGTAGTGTATTAGGTGTGATGTCAAGAAAGAAGTATCACTCCAGTCATAGTGGAAATGATGATCACATCGGATACGGAACTGGTGCTCTTTTATGCTGCAGCTATCGGGATATTATGACTAGGTCATGTTTATCCGATTATATAGACTAGTTACCAGAGATCCGATATGTGCTTCGTACGGGGCAGACACAATTCTAGCCCCAGGCCTTGCACGTGACATCCGATGCTGGATCGTAATACGCAATACTACGTATACTACGCCTGATATAGATCACATATTCCAGTAAGAATATTTCTGGAGAATTGGGTAGGCACGGTGCTTTGCTAGAAGCCAACCATGTCTTGTAAATCGGTAAAAATGTAGTACTAGATACGTACGTGTTCGGATAGTCCGACGACCAGATTTACTGCCAACATATCCGGGGATCTCATGGGTCGCTTCCCGAAGATTCACCGATGACGTATGACTCACACTTTATTAATCTTGGATTAATTATTAGAGAGAGAAAATTAATCTGGGATTAATTACGGAGATATTTTATTTGAGATAAAATATTATTTAAAGAGAGAGAACGATTAATTTGGATTAATCGATAAAATAATATATTCGATATATTATACGAAATTGGATTTCGACGCGGAATTAAAATTAGATTTTAATTCGGGCAAACGAGTTAATTTAGAATTAATTCGTTAGCGGTGTGAATAGTAATTTCGCTAGGCAAAGTTATTTAATTAAATTTGATTTAATTACATCGCAACGGAAAATTCGTTAATTTGGAATTAGCGAACCCGAGCCCGGGAGTGTTTGCGGGCCCACTCGGATTTTTAATTCAAGTGGGGCCCACAAGTCACATCATGTCACATCACTTGTCAACCTTTTACCTTTATGGTGATGGTATTAGGTGATGGAATGATGGTTGCTTATGTTACACTCCAAGTTGGTGAGATAGAAGACATTTACCATTTTATTTTATTTTTTGGTATTTGACTTTTGATTAGTGTATTAGATACACAACACAACCAAAAACACAATCTCTTCTCACTATCCCCTACCTCTCGGGCTTGGGCCATTTTCTTCCTTCATTTTTCTGCAAATGCCGTGAGATGAAGGAGAAGCTTAGGAAATTTTGTGGCAAAATTTCTAGAGTGCTAGCACACATTCGAGGTCTTGCGAAGGTGATATGGAAACCCACCCGTGGGCATGGAATGCACACCCAAGCTTGGAGCTTGGCCGAGCACTTGGAGCACTAAAGAGGAGCCAAAAACCGTGAGCTACTTGGATGAAAAGCTTGAAGATTTTTGTTGTTCCTCGCATCGCAAAAGCCTATCAATGTAAGTATGATTCCGCCATACTTTGTTTGAGTATTCACACATATTTCATTGCTTGAAATCAATCTTGGGACTAACTAGAATCCCAACACTTTGTATTAAGGGGGAGTAAATGTACTAATGTGTTTGTCTAAGTCTTATAGAGCTATTTTGAAGACAAGCACACATTGAGGGGGAGCTAATATTGAGGGGAGTAAAATCGTCAACATTTGGACTCTCGAAAGCTCACAAGTATTAAGGGGTTGCCATCATCAAAAAGGGGGAGATTGTTTGCGACCTAGTCGCATAATGGATTTTGATGATGCAACGAGAGTGAAATCTTCGACGCGCAAAAGCGAGACAATACAAAAAGATGTTGAAGCATAACGGTGGTGAAGAGCGAAGAATGCGAAAAATATGATAGAAACGTTCAAATTCTTTTTTTTTTCTTTATAAAAAATTATAATATATACCATGGATTGATCATACAAGTCTCATTGGTTTGTGTAAAAAAAAATGATTTTCCTCAGTTTGTTTGGTCTCAACTAAGCAAAAGAGTATAGCTACCAATGTAACAGTTAACAAAAATGATGTTTGCACAACAAATATTTATTTGGGAAAAAAAAAATTATTTCCTTTTTTACCCTTACGTTTGGTTGTGCAAAGTGTTGTGTAAAGTTTCATTGCTTAACATTTAAAAAATGCACCAATTTTCTCAGGAAACACCTGTATGATCCTTCTCTTGACCTTCCTCTGAAGGAATTACACATGAACTTTGAGAATCCTCCTCCTGGTTATTATTGTCATTGTCATTGTCAATGCTTTTGGACATTGACCCACATTCAGAACTTGCGTCTGATTTTGATGAATGTCCTCTCCTTGATGTTCTTGATGATCTCGAGGATCCATCCGCAGAGTCCCTGGATTTCATACGCCTGGATTTCTTGGGAACATCACCACCTTCGCTTGAATTTTTTGATTTGGTTGATTCAGATGTTGAGTCTTTGTTCATGTGTTTTGACCTTCTTGATGTTGAACTTTTTTCTGATCTTTCTCTAGTTGGTTCCTCAGTTGATGAATGGCGTCTTGTTGATTTTGGCAATACTGGGTCTCTTCCACTTCTCTTGCTTCTTGAATCTTCAACAATTTTGTGCACAGAATTGCCAAAACAGAGCATGACTCTCCAACTCAAACACATGTTTAAATAGAAAAATACTACTTTTCCTGAAGTATATGTTCGATTTCATTCTCGAATAGATAAAAATTGTGCTATCGGGGTAAAACTTTTACGTATTCGGAAACGAAATCGGAAGGAAAAAGTAGCTTACTCGTTTAAATATAATAGATATTGCATCATACCTTCGGATTTGATTGAGGAGGGTTCATGCTTGATATCTCCTCCCCCAATCTCTGGTGCTTTAAACTCATTCATCTGCACAAGTTATTACAACATGGTCTCTGAGACTTGTGATCAAGCACCAACATTGTTGTTATTTTCAAAAGAATATTAATTATTTAAAAAAAAATTAAAATTTTTACTTTCATATTTACATTAAATAAAAATTTTAAAACATACCCAACTTGGGGAATTTACAGAAGAACCATCCCATCCTATGTGTGCTACATGCTTTACATTTGTGGGTAAACCAATCTGCATTTCAGGCTGATCCTTTTCATTTTCTGCAACAACAATAGAAAATTAATCTATCAAAAATCTCAAGGGAAAAAAAAAACATAATTTAAATGCTTATAATAAGTTTTAAAAAAAAACATACCAAATATATTAGAAATGTATCTTAGGCCTTTTAGAAGGCCCTTCACCTTATTGTGTGACATTTTATATATACTGTGAAAATGTATTTGGTTTAGTTGAGATGGAATTAGAAGAAGATGCTTTCTGAAACAAAGAAAGCAAAAGAAAAAAAAAAAAAGAAAAAAGAAATCAAAATTATAATTATAATGGCATTGACACTGTTGTATAAAACTCAAAAATAGCTATAGATTTGAAAGATATTTCACCTCTGAAAAATTGACTTGCAGCCATTTGCAAGCCAATATTTCAGAAACTCAAGCAACCTATGTAGAATTCAGAATGTATTGTTATTATTATTTGTTTATTTTTTGTAAAAGGAAGAAAAAAATGGATTAAATTCCAATTCCTGAAACTGTAATTAGAAAGAAAAAATGCAAAAATAAATAAATAAATAAATAAATAAAATAAAGGTTCAAAAACATGCAACAATAGAGGCAAATGGTTTTTAAAGCAAAACTTTCGTTAATTCAATGGCCAAGAAATTACCATGAAACCCAAAACCAAATGCTCCATGTAAATTTTTTTAGGTATTTGAAAAGATGAGTGATATTATCATGGATGTTATATTTAGGAACGTTTTAACAAGTCTTTGTTACTCTGATTGATGGGCTGTTTTTTTTTTACAAATGCCAAATTTTTATTGTTGATAGCGCACCCACACCGCAGAAACCCAAGTGGGGCCTCTACATACAAACTTTTTTTCTTTTTGGAATCATTGAAAATCTCGCCGTCAAATCATCACTTTCGGACTTAAGCGGAGTAAGTAAAACCCCCAACTGTCTCAAACTCTTACAAGAAATGAACTCCCTAGATTCAAATCCAGAATCACAGATCCCGAACCCTACACCACCAAGTCATGTCCCTTGGGGACAATCTACATACAAACTAATCATAACTGAAATCCAAAATCTTTCCTATGGAAGTTCAAATCAACATCAAGCACAGCGGAAAATGCGTCGAACAGGAAGAATTATCCTTGGATATGTTCCAGATCAACAAGAAAATTTGATCAAGTATCATCACTTGCTCAAGGAGAATGAGTGCAGGACCTCCGAAATATAGTAAAGGATACATGCTAACAGGCGTTGTTTGAGTCGCTACACCATCTACAAGTCGGCAAAAAAATTATTTGAACTGTTACCAGCATGTCCTCTATTTGCACTTTTACTGCTTGTCCCTGAAATAAAATCAAAAAACTAAAGTGAAAAACATGAAACGTGTAATATGCTTGTCGCAGAGCAGCAGATAATCTGTTAAATAGTGCATCAACTTGTCCAGAACATTCACAAAGGCTAAAGGGATCTTAACGTAACAGAAAGAAATGCAAGAATCTCCACATTTTTATGGTCGTTCCGAAGAAATCTAACATACCTTTGTTGTCCACATCCATGTCATCACTGTCGCTGCCTGCCTCACCAGCTTGACTTAAATTATTTCCCGAACCTTGTAATATATCATTCAAATCCCAGAGCTGCATGAAAGAATTCTATGTATGAATATAGCAACAAAGGAATGCACAAAAGAAAAATAGAAAGCAATGACTTGTAAGAAGGTCAAACCCAGTGCACAAGGCTCCTGCTATAGTGTGTGGGGAAGGTCCTGATGTACACAGCCTTAACTCCGTTTTTTCACAGAGACTGTTTCCAAGGTTCAAACCCGTGACTAAGCAGATAGCAAGTTAACACTTGACCATTGCGCTCGGCACGACCTTCATAATTATCCCCACAACACATGATAACAAAATATTTGGCCTTATGTTAACATTCAACTTGTCTAAACAGTGCTGCTAACTTTCACAACAAAATAACTGATTACAAAGATCTAATTGCAGACATCAAAATGGCTAATATGAGCTGTTTCTCTGTTATCTCCATACCCATCACACATGATATACCCAGAATTTACCATATAAAATGTGTTATATAGAAGGAGAGAGAGATATGCCACACCTTCAACATCGAATCATGTGATATACTGCCAAGAAACTTTCTATCATGAGATAAAGCTACAAAACCAAACAAAATCCTATGTTAAACAAGCTTGTGTAAAACACCCAGAACTTCTAGTCAAAATTTGAAATGGTTGACCTTAAAAGATTAAAAACCACTATTAAGCGAAAAGATGCAATACCAAGGCTCTCAACAGGATATTCTGAGTGCTCTGCAATCGGCTGAATGATTCTGTTCGGTAATATGCCTACCAGGCTAAAATAAATAAGAGGAAATGAAACAGAATTAGAAAGATTAATAATAATAATAAGAAATTCATGATCCAACATCATTAAAGATCAAATATTTCCTCCCATCAATCAAGATCAAGTTATTACCTGATGATGCCATTCTCAGATCCAGTAATTACCCTATCTTCATCAAGCTAACATAAGAAATTCACAATGTCAGAATAAAGGAAATTCCTGGACAGTATTGAAGTTGATTGATGTACCACAACAGAGATGTGAAAGCAATTCACCTTTAATAACGCATCAACAGAATTTGGAGATAAGCCAACAAATCGATCACTGCAAATACAAAAAATTACATTTTACCCAACAAGAAGATTAACATCCATGTGTATCTTTGCAAGAGGAGGGAGGGAAGGAGGGAGGGAGGGAGGGAGGGAGGGAGGGAGTAAAAAAATAGAGAGATCGATTTGGAAACCTGCAATCCTTGAAATATCCCCATGAATACAACAATAGAGTTCCACTCTGTGATCCGCATACAATTTTGCGACCATTCTGCCCATAAGATTACATTTACGAAAAATATCAGAATACTATAAATGAATGGATCAGCAAATCTAGATTGAGAACAACTTACTAGTAAGTGTTCAATCAGAGATATTCTCAGGAATTAAATTATTTTATAAGATAAGGTAAATGCATCTTTTAAGGAGGAGAGTTTTCCCCCTGTTTTTGGTCCAAGGAGTGGGTGAGGCTCAAGGGAAGATATTAGTGGGCCAAATATCAACAGGAATACAAAAGTCATCTGCCATAAGATGCCTAGTGTCCACAGGCCTTTATTATTGCTTAAAATCAGTGCACTCGCAGTAAAACATATACTTTTTTTGCTCAATGAAGGGAGACACTGGAAGGCAAGGAACTGCCACCAGCTAGATAATAACTCTATGTTGATAGTCAGCACCAATATGGCCACTGTTGATATAATTCCAGGTTAGATAGTAAACATGTCATAGGAATAAGTTCATGTTCTGCTAAAGCTCTAAGGATAAAAAATTCCAGCATTCATAGAATAAAAATCAATCAACCTTCATCAAAACAACCGATGTTAGCTCTTCTTCAGAGAACTCAGACCGAGTTTGGACCTGTCATCAACATGGAACATATTATTAGATGAAAAATTCTGATCGATTATTTAAAAATTTTCATATAGATATTTATCAAAAAAACTAAGAGCTTACTGTATTTTTACGAAGATTGCAAACAGATAGAGTCCCATCTCCACTAGACAATAAAAAACAGGAACATGTTAAAATCTCCGGCAAACATCAACCCAGGAGAAGGAAACATATTGGAAGAGCAAATTATTAAATATAAGAAACTGTGTGTTCACAATCAAGTCTAGGTGGAAAAGAAACAAATCTCAAGACCTTGTCAAATTGAAAGGAAAAGAGAGAATAATATTTAAAAAGTAAGAGCATTAAGTACCTTGTTCCCAGAAGTTTCATTGCATCAGCTGCAAAAGTCATATCTGACACATAGTCCTCATGAGCATCAAAAGAATTGCAGAGAGTACGTTGTCTGGTATCCCATATCTCCAATGAAGCAAAAAATAAAACTCATAAAATTCAATTAATACTTCAAACAGATTCACCATAGTGATTAAATATCCTCAAAAAAAATACACACAGAAACAAAGGACATGTTAAAATTTTTAAAATAAAAACAATGGAGTGTGTGTGTGTGTGTGTGTGTGTCATTTAAGGATAACAGGTAAATAGACACAATTATGCATTAATCTAAAAAATCACAAAATTAAAAAGATACTTAAAGAACCTTAATGCCCATTAGCACAAAGCCACTGGCCACAACACAACCAAACGTCAATGGCCGAGTAGACTTCAAACCATGTAAACTAAGCTGGACAAACAGAAGCCAATTACATTCATTCACCCCTCTATATTGGAATATGATTGGAGGAAATTTATTTGCTTCACACTATCTATGACAATACTTTCCCAGGAACACTATTACAGCTTTCAAAGGAAAAGAAATGGAAAGAAAAAAGTTTCAAACCAGCTACTGGGGAAAAGATATAACTTTAATGCAGCCTTGATCGTCACCAGAGGCAACAGTTGACTCTGTCACATTAATCAAACTATAAATAGCATCCCTGCAAATAGATATCATATCAGTGGTTGAATCATTATCCACCATTACTTTTCAGGAAAAAAAAGGATTTGAAACTATATAAGTGAACTTACTCATGAGAATTTTCAAGACGAGCAATAGCGGCTCCAGTCTCCACATCCGTGGCCAGAATTGAGTGATCAGTTGAACCTGTCAGCATTGCTGCACAAGTAAATCATTAGACACAATAATGACAACAACAGAAACACATTACACACGGAAAAAACCAAAACTAATAACAAAATAAAGTCACCTTTTCCGCCATTGATAAATCGGACAGCTCTACAAGACTCATCGTGAGCATGAACTTCCAGCAACCTAATTATCGTCACAATCACACACACACACACTCATATATATATCAACAATTGAATACTTGCGAATAAAAGAAATGAAAGTGTGAAAATTGAACTCTACAGCGTACTTTTGCGGCGGTGTATCAGCACAGTAACGGTACCTATAACAAGAAAATTAGTGATACTTATTAACAATTTGCATAACTTTAAAATCCAATTTTGCTAAAAATGGAATTGCAAAAAATGAAATAAGTTACAAGTGAAGGTCGCCGGTGATGAGGGCGGCGGCGACGAGCTGTTCCGAAGGATGAAAATCCAAACCAAACGGTAAGCTTCCTAAGCTTATCTCCATTTGCTGATACTTCTATTCACTGAATCAATTTCCAATTTTGCTTAAACCCTAAAAACCTTCTTAGGGTTTTACAGCCGTTTCTCTATTTCGTTTTAGGGATAGCTTCCCCAATTTTTTATTTTTTTTATTATTATTTTTTTTGTTTTTGGGCTGGGCCAGGCATTTAATTTATATGGACCGTTGGGCCCATGGGCTTCCGAATGAAGTTCGCGTGTGGGTAGGTGGTTTGTAACTAACATAACTAACCAACTTGATATTTCGCGCGTTTTTGTTTTTGAAAAGCTTTTTTTTTTTTTTGTTTTTGGCCTGTAAACTTGCACATCAAGTTAGGTGACCAACCTTCAAAATGTAAGCATGAGGGCGCTGCTATTTGTGAGTTTCATGCATATAGTCGAGCGAAGCCATGAGATTATATGAGGAGTGATTTTTCAATTTTTAAAGGTTTAATATATAAATTCAGGATAATATCGTTATTATTTAGTTAATATTAACTGTTTATAAAAACATTTAATGGGATTAGCTCATCCTCCTGACTTTTAAGAGTTTTCGCCCCTGTATATAGTTATTTAATCTGTGGTTTTGGATTTGTAATTGGGCCACCTAGTCAGTGGAAAAGCTACTAAAAGGCGTTTAATCCAAAAAAATTATTAAAATATATCATATAAATTAATTTTAAAAAAAAGTATGATTTGTTAATATAATAATTTTGAATTGTCCCCACTATTTACAACATTTTAAAACCAAATGATTTTTCAAGAAAAAAGAATAATTGTGATTATAAATTTTTTAACTATTCTGAACAGATTAGTGTCTACTTTAGGGTTGACATAAAATCTCAAATCCGATCAGGATTCGAGATTCTATACCATTTGATATGAAATTTGAGATAAAAAATCGTTCCAAATAAAATTTTTAGTTAAAATTCCAAATGATTATTAGTAATTACCAACCGAATAATCGATCGATAGTTGTTAGCGTCATAAAATGGTGCTAAATTAATCTTTAGTGTCGTATTTACCGATCGAATACCGATTGAATATTCGATCGATAATACTTTGGTCGGTAATGTTGGGGTAAACGCAGCGGAAGGGCGCAGCGGAGGGTGAAAAAGGTTTTTAAACATTTTAAAATTTTTCGAGCAAATTAATAAATATCAAATATTCATAATTCACCCAAAAAGTTTAAATATATTATTTATTAACATTTAATAACATAATACATTTCGTTGCACGACGAATTATTTTACGAAAATATTTTTCGACAAATAATACGCGTAACGGGCAAATGGTCAAACCGGTTGACCAACAGCCGAGTCGGGGCAACCCGGTCACTCGGGCAGTGTTCGGTCAGCCGTTGGGCTGCCCGAACAGTGCCCAGTTCGCTGGGTTCACAGCCGGCACACGTGGAGCCCGTTTCGACGCGAATTTCGTCGTTTTCTCGCGTTTACGCCCAGAATAATTTCCGGAAAAAATCCACGACCCAATACACATCCAAAATCATCCAAATAACATACTTTTCCATGAAAAATATTCTGTTTTAGGTACTCAAATCAGATCTGATCCAAAAACTTATTTATCCATTTTTCATGCCAAAATTCAATTTAATCACTAAATTAATCCAATTAATTTACACCAAATTTAATCACCACAATACAAAGTCCCAAGAACAATTATATGCAACCTTAGAGTGGTGTACAACAACACCATGTTCTGTACAAATAGTGATGCTATGGGTCATAATTGTCCAACAATCTCCCACTTGGCCTATAGTCAATCACTCAAGTGTCTTATACTTGAACTATGTACAGGTCACTCAAACTTCTGTTGAGAAACATCTTTCGTCAGCGGATTTGCAATGTTATCATCTGATGCAATTTATACGATCATCACATCGCCACGATGTATGATCCGACGAATCAGATGAAATGATTGAAGTATATATTTGGATCGTTGATGAGACCATTAATTCTTTAGCCTGTGTTGTAGCCTAGCTCAGCTGCTAATAGAACTATACCTAATCTGATTAGGATTATTATAGATCCAAATCGCTTCTATTGTTGTCTCAGCTGCAACAATATTTCGCTTTTGTTGTTTGTTCGGCAACAGTATCTTGCTTTGAAGATTTCCAGCTCACTGTTCTGTTATTCAAACTATATAGTACCTTTTATTACGACTAATAGTCATTTTTACCGGTTAGGAAACTTACAACGGTGAACCCAGTCACCTCAAGTTCTCATTCTCCATAGCTTAAGAAAGCATCCTTAGTTCATCTAAGATACTTAAGGATGTTCTTAATTTCAATCCAGTGACTATCACTAGGATTGGCCTGATTGTGACTCCATATGCTCAAAGCATATGAGACACCAGGTCGCATACATTTATTTCAATGTATGAGTTCTCGGAGAGTACCAACAACTTTTAGATCTATCCTAGTAGATCCTTATTCCTAGAATAAAGGTTGTCTCTCCCAAGAATTCTACGGAGAATTTTCATGAAAGCCAAGCTTTCACCGATTGTATTATGGGAATATCATTTCCAAGTAATGATATATCATCATTATATAGGACAATCACTATGAGTGCACTCCCACTAACCTCCTTATATACACAAGAATCATTTTCGTTTTGAATTAAATCATATTATCCATTATGATTACATCAAAACGATAGTTCCAAGAACGCAATGCTTGCTTCAATCCATAAATAGATCGAATGAACTTGCAAACATTGTTTGCTTGTTTTGGTACGACAAAACCGTCAGGATGTTATAAACATCCTCCAAAAGGTTTTCGTTTAAGGAAAGCGGTTTTGACGTTCAGCTGCCATATTTCATAAATGAAACATGCAGCAATAGCAAACATTATCCAAATGGATTTAACCATGGCAACAAGTAAAAGGTTTCTTCGTAATCGACACAATGTTGATAACGATACATTTTCGCTACAAGCCTAGCTTTGTACGTTTGTCTGTTGCCATCCATGTATGTCTTCCTTGAAGACTTATATAGTACTAATAGGCACAATGCCTTCCGGTACATCAACTAGTATCCAAACTTAGTTGGTATACATAGAATCCATTTCGGACATCATGGCACTTTGCCATAATAGGGAGTCGATACCTTGTATCACTTCCTCATACGTAGTCGGTTTGTGCTCCTCAATAAGATTGACATCTTTACGAGGTGAGATCAGAAACCCATACCTCCCAGGTTGTTTTCTGACTCTTTCCGACTTACGCAGTTCTTGTGTATTCGAAGATTGTGGTACAGTTTCATCATTGATGAATTGTTTTTGTTCCATTAATGAATCGGTGCCTGGAACAGTATTACTTCGATTTTCATCGAGTTTTACTTTCCTCTCACTTACCACTGCATATAGGTATTCCTCTTAGGAAAACCGCATGGTGAGCAACAATTAAATTGTTCTCTTATGAGTTGTATAAGTACTATACTTTGGTTACCCTAGGATAACCTACAAATTAGGCACTTATCCGATTTGGGTTCTAGTTTGGTATCATCCAAACGTATGCCTAGCATTTCCAAATCTTCATGAATGAGAAAACCCGATTTTTTTCCTATTCATATCTAATATGAAGTCTGTCTAACATATTTTTATGGAACCTTATTCAAAATAAGTTTTGCACTGTTTAATGCGTATCCCTAGAAGGAAAATGGTAGCTCAGAGCGACTCATGATTAACCTTATCATGTCCAACAAAATTCGGTTTCTCCGTTTGGACACACCGCTCAATTGAGGTGTTCTGGGAGGAGTCCAATGTGAAAGAATACTATACTCTTTCAGGTATTTGAGAAACTTATTGCTTAAGTATTTTCCATCACGGTCTAACCGTGACGGTTTAATACTTTAGCCGATCTGTTTTTGTACTTCGTGTCGAAACTCTTTGAATTTATCAAAAGTTTCTGATTCGTATTTCAAAAGAAACACATAACCATAACGCAATGCCACATCCGTAAAGGTTATGAAGTGTTCATATCCACCTCTAGCCTAGCTAGACATGGGCCCACTTACGTCACTATGAATGAGGGCTAACAGATCGGTGGTACTTACACTTTTACCAAGTAAAAAGTATTTTAGGCACTTTGCCCAATAAACTAGATTCGTAGACATTATTTGAATAGAATCAAATCTGTCCTAGTACCCACTCTTTAAAAGTGTGGATATACGAGTCTTGTTAATGTGTCCCAGACAACAATGCCACAAATAAGACTCATCTGATTAATTCAGTTTGAGCTATTTGTTTGTCATGTCATACGTTTGAGATGCATTTATATTCAAAATATAAATACTCTTATTCACATCTAATGTGTTTATCTCAATATCATCTTTATAAAATAAAACACTTTAGTGTTCTAGAATATAAAGGTATACCCGCAACGGGTTAAACCCTGATATAGAGATAATGTTTCTAGTCAAACTAGATACATTGTAACAGTTTCCTAATTTAAGTACATACCCGAAAGGTAGTTCTTAAACTTAGGTATCTACGGTTAAAGCAGCGACTCTCATCCCGTTTTCGAATCACAGATAAATCTCAACTGAAGTCAGTCTCTTACTAATCAGCAGATTCTGCACAACAGTACATATATATGTACCACATCTAGTATCAAAATCCAATTTTGAAACTAATAGCGAACATGTTTATGACAAACATACTTAAAGCCGGAGCCTTGCCCCGCCTTTGCTTCCTTCATGTCTGCCTTGTCCATACGGCAGTCACGCTTCAGTGACCCCGTTTGCCACAGTTTAGGCAGACATCTTGGGATATGTCATTTGTCTTCCTAGAAGACTGTGATGATTTTGCCTTTGCCCCTTTTAGAAGCTCTGGCTCTGCCTCTTGAGCATAGCCATCAACTCTCTAAAAGTTTTCTCTTAGTTCATAATGAATATGCCCCAGCTTTTGGGTAGAGACTATAAGATCAAATCTTTGGTAGTCTCGGCCCCGTAGGTAATGCCCAGCAAACCTAGCTGATCGATGTCAGCAATCATCTGCGATACCTAGTGCTCGACAGATGTACCCTCTGACATACACGAGCGAAAGAGCTTCTTATGCAATTTATACTTCTAAGATCTAAGAAGAGATCTGTGAAGATCTTTAATTTCAGCATCATTTTACAAGGATCTAATCCTTAATTCTGACGAAGAAATTGAAGTGTCATTGCAGTAAACATAAAGGATTGAGCACTAAAGTTATCATCACATGAATCTTCCAAAGATCATGTTCTACTATTTGCTCAACTCCGGGCTTAGGCCCAAGAAGTTGCTCTATCAAATAGAATAACTTCTCAGTTCCCAGGACTATCCTGAGGTTCTATTCCCAATTTGAAAATTAAAGCCGCTTAAAAAATATTTTTCACCCAGGATTATGTTTTAAACACTAATCTTTCAGTTATCTTGATTGCTATAGTCCAACTATCCAATCAATGATTTCAGGTACTTTTGATTATAATGATTACTATAGTCTAACTATATAATCAACTATAATTTGATTAATTAAATTCAAATATATTGATTACTATAATCCAATTATATAATCAACTATAAATTGAAGTAGTTTGAATACAGTCCAACTGTTTAAATAAAACAACAATTAAATATTAGTCCAACTAATATATATTTATGTATTGACGAAAAATTGAAATGAGTGCGTATTGGCAAGTATCTAAACGAAATTACCAATTTAATACTTGTCTCACACTAATTTTCGGCGAGCCTCTAACCCTCTGTTGAGTACTCGGGAAACCTAGTTTCCTAGTGGGATAGGATCCCGTTAAATAACACACAACCTTGACTTTGGCCAACAAGCTGTATGATATTTAACTAGGTAGATCTCTAAGATCAATTAGATCTCATCCAATTCCTAGATTCAGTAGGTGGACACCCAAGTCCGAAATATATATCTAATATATGCCAATATATCCGATATATTACCTAACATTTTTTCCTCTGAATCAACTAAGCCTTGGCTTTGGCACAACAAGCTTAATGATTCCAGTTAAGCGGGACCCATTGACCTTGGAAAGCTTCGTAATCGATGTCGATGGACAAGAAGTGATCTTGACTTTGGCCAACAAATCATAACTTGGACAAGACATGCGATATGGAACAAAGCCTACATGATTCAAACATATCCACGATGGACAAAGGTCTTGACTTTGGCCAACAAACCAGTGTCAATCTTGGATCTTGAGAATGAATCATTCATTTATATATCACGGTAATCCAATTACAAATGATAAAAGTGCAATTTCCTTTGTCACATAGTTAATTTGTATAACAACACCATGTTCTGTACAAATTGTGATGTTATGAGTCATAATTGTCCAACAAAAATCACTCTATAATGGCAATTTTAATTTTTGAAGATTAATTCACTAATTAATCTAATTACACATGCTTATAAGGAAAACTATTAAGGTTATTAACCAATCAAGACCAAAATTTTTGATCCATAAACATATCCAATATATATATATTTAAGTCATGCAAAATACATATTTAATACATATTCTCATGCTTTAGAAACAAAAAATAAGAAATTAGAAATTATGAACTTTTAATTACCTTAATTCCAAGCTCCACTTTTCTTAATTTCTTCTTCTTTGGTGTTGTTTGTTTAATTTTCAAACCCTAACCCCTTTTTTTTCTTTTGTTCTCAACACATGAGAATGGTTCAAACTTGTAAAATGAAAACAAGTTTCATTTTATAGTAAATGAACCCTAATGACCGAATTTCTTGCCAATTTTTGTGGCCATAAAATTGACACCATTTTGATCTAATCCAAAACTGATTTTATTTTGATTTTTGTTAATTAAAAATCCATGTGTCAAATACACATGGTTTGGCAAATCAAAATTTTCCAAATTAAAGAATATTCATGTAATATTCTTTAATTAAAATAAATAAATAAATTAATTTAATTATTAACAAAATGACAAAATAAATACATGGAAAAATATTCCAAGAATATTCTTCCAATTTTATTATTATTAATAATTAATTAATAATAATAATAAACAAGTGCCAAAATCCAATAGGTCAATTATATGTATCTAATCTAAATTATGTATCATATACAAATACACATTATTTAATACACATGTGTATATTATGAATAATCTGAATTATCCATAATTAATTGCCCAAGTACTCAACGAGTATACTTTATATTGTGGGACTCTCTAGGTTCAAGTTTATCTGTCATGGAAACCATTTCCATGTCCGTAATTCATCCACTCATAATTTACGAGGACCACAGATAATCGAGTTGAACATCCAAGTCGAATTTATTGCATATATATAATCCCTCTCTCATAGGTTATCCGAATTGTTCCAGAGATATAGAGTAAACGTCAAATCTCCGCTATGAAAAATTCATGTGTCGCGACAAAATTATGATTCTTCAATAAATATTCGAAACTCATTTCCGAATCATACCTCGGCCAAGGATTTCAAAGAATCACAAATTGGACACCTAAATCCCGTACACGGGACTGACAGATCCTCTATGGATACATCACATGATATCGTGAGTATCAGTCCATACCCAACGAACAGGCGGAGGTATGATCTTAAAAGATCGTTGACGTGACTGTCATCAAAGTATGGATGCTATCTCACATATCCACAGTGGTATCATAAGTCAAATGAGCTTTTTTGCTATTCGACTCGTAAAGATTCCTATTGACGCTGGTGTACCATCTATCAGGAATCTTCGAATGAGTCGTTCAGTATTTATCCAATAAATACCTACGTGTCTATATGAGTCTCCCAAGACTCATGGTTTACTGAGATAAACCATTAGAACAATTCTAATATACGACACGTACTGGTCTCATGGGTTTACTAACCGACCAGATATGTAAACCTTGACCGGGAATATTTTAAGAATGAATTATATTGTGGTGTTTCTCAGTAACAATTGTTGCGCTTTTGCAATTATATCACGACTATTCATTCTAAGGTCTTTTACGCCTTTACCATATATAAGATTATATTGATGAAAATTACTTAATTTTATTCATAATAAAATATAATGTACAGTGTATTTACAATAAATACAACAAAATTTGGCGCGCCGAGCACCAACTCCAACATTTTCTCCCACTTGCTCTAGTGCCAAATTTGATGGTATCTAATACCAATTGCCTCTTACATTTCTATCATATAGTCTCGGAGGCAAGGCCTTCGTAAGCGTGTCTGCTATGTTGTCCTCTCCAGATATCTTGCATATGGAAACATCTCATTGAGTGATGATCTCACGAATAATGTGGTATTTGTGTTCCACATGTTTCGATTTTCGATGCGCTCTGAGTTCTTTTGCTTATGCAACGGCACCACTATTATCACAGTACAACGGGATCGAATCCTCGATGCTTGGGACAATTCCCAACTCAGTGATAAATTTTCTAATCCATACAACTTCTTTTACAACATCTGATACCGTAATATATTCCGCATCAGTGGTAGAATCAGCTGTTGATCACTGTTTGGAACATTTCCAACTGACTGCAGCATTATTAAGAGTAAATACAAAACCTGAGGTAGACTTTCTATCATCAGGATCTGACTGAAAGTCAGAATCTTTATAACCTCTTATCTGTAAATCACATTCTCCATAGATAAAAAAATTTATCCTTAGTACCTTTCAGATACTTTAGGATATGTTTAACGGCCATACAATGGTCGTTACCTGGATTCGACTGATATATGCTAGTAACGCTTACTGCATGGCTAATATCAGGCCTCATACATAACATGACATACATAATGCTTCATAAGCATGATGCATAAGGCTGACTAGACATTCTAGCCTTTTCATCTTTCGTCTGAGGACACACCTTCTTCGAAAGATGAATGCCATGTCGAAAATGTATATTAGCAATTTTACAATTGCTAAAGTTATACCTTTTTAGGATCTTATCTATGTACGAAGATTGGGATAACCCAATCAGCTTCCTTTCTCTATCCCAATAGAGTTTTATACCAAGTATATAGGAAGCTTCACCCAAGTCTTTCATGGAGAAGTTTTTACAGAGGTATGCTTTAACACCCTGCATCATTCCAAGATCATTTCCAATGATCAGGATGTCGTCAACATAAAGCACTAAGAACATGATCATACTCCCACTAACTTTCTTATAAACCCAAGGTTCTTCTTCGTTTTTTAGAAAACCAGACAATCTGATTTCCTCATCAAAATAAAGATTCAAACTCCACGAAGCTTATTTAAGTCCATAAATGGACTTCTTAAGCTTACATACCATGTCAGAATTTTTCTGGAAACAAAACCCTCCGGCTGTTCCATATAGATTTCTTCATCAAGAAATCCATTAAGAAAAGCGGTTTTGAAATCCATTTGCCAAATATCATAATCATGGTAAGCAGCGATAGCCAACAAAATCCTAATAGACTTTAGCATCGCTACTGGTGAAAAGGTTTCATCATAGTCCACCCTTGGCCTTTGAGTGTAACCTTTAGCAACCAGTCGGGCTTTGAAAGTTTCAACCTTCCCATCAGGCCTTCGCTTCCTTTTGTAAACCCTTTTACATCCTACGGGAAAAATTCCCTCAGGAAGCGGAACCAAGTCACATACTTGATTCTGATGCATAGAGTCCATTTCGAAATTCATGGCTTCCTGCCATTTAGCGGAATCAATTTCTAATATTGCTTCTCTATAGGTATACAGATCAGTCTCCTCCACAAGAAGCACATCGAGACTATTGTCTTGTATCAAATACAAGCGCTCATGAGGTCTCGATATCCTAGTAGAGCTACGGAGAGTGGAACTAGAAGATTCTACTTCTGTCTGAACATGTGAGTCCTACATCGGCCTATCATCCATAGGTTGGAATTCATCAAGTTCAACCTTTCTATGATTACCATCTTCTGCCAAGAATTCTTCTTCAAGAAATCTGGCAAAACGAGCTACGAACACATTTCGATGCTCGGGTTCATAGAATTGATATCATTTGGAATTCGAAGGATATCCAACAAACTTAACTTTTCACCCTCTAGGAAAAGTTTTCAGGCTGCATCACATTGACGTATGCAGGATAGCCCCAAACCTTAATATAATTAAGGTTCAGTTTCCTACCAACCCATATCTCATATAGGGTAGTGGGAACAACTTTAGAAGGAACCCTATTCAGCAGATGTGCAGCAGTTAGAAGAGCATACCCCCATAAAAAGTAAGGTAGATCTGTAAAACTCAACATAGATCGGACCATATCCAATAAAGTCTGATTTCTTCTTTCAGACACTCCATTGTGCTGTGTGTTGGGGTTTTAGGGGCTAAATCCGGTAACGCAGCGGAAATGGTGGAAAATCAAATTTTCCGATTTCAAAATTTTTTCTCGGATTCATTAAATAAACATATTTATTTAATTACCCAATAATCAAATTATGAAATAAAATTCAATAAATCATATTCATGTGAATTTACCGAATTACCCTTACATTTGGTATCTTGTTCAAATCAATTTTGGATGATTCTAAATAATTTCTAAGATGAAATTAACATGTCCTAAATGTCAAAACACCAAATGCAACAAAAAACCCAAAATCCCTCATTTGGCTGAGAGTCACCTTAGGTGACAAAATTGTGCATTTTACACTTCCATGCTTCAAGACACATCCAAATGAAATCCAATCAACATGAAACTTTATATGCATCATATACACATCATTATGCACAACATAAATGAAAAGCCCCAAATTTGGATGAGGTCTTAAACCCTAATTTTTCAATTTCTTCAAATTGGACAAATTAGACCAAATTGGTTAAATCAATTACTTTAATCATCATTCTTTCATCCAATTAAAGTCTTAACACAATGAAATAACTATAGATAAAATATAGGTCATTTAAGAGTGGGTCAACAACTCTATATTAGCAACAAAGTTTCCAAAACCATAAAAGAACACTTATAACTACACTAGTCACAAGCTTCCATCATCATACATGCTCAACACTTTCACCAAACTTCGATTCATCAAAAACACAAAGAATAAAGAAAAGAATAACATGAGAACATCACAAGATGTAGCCTAGATCTTAAGGAACATTTTCCTATCTATTAGTAGGTTGGAAAAACTTACTAAATCTTAAGCTTTCTTTGATTTTCTCTTTGTTTTTCTTCTTCTTCCTCACAAGCTTCTTTTGTTTCTTTTTAATGGAGTTTGTAAAGTGTATTAGGTTATTACCAAATGAAAAAATAAAACAATATATACTTGTTTCATTTTGGCCTTGGCCGAATTTGGCCAAAGGAAAATAACAAGCAATTGTTTTAATTTCATTTCAATTTCATTTAATCAACTTGTTAAAATATCTAATAAACACTTTATAGATATTTTAATTAAGTCAACAAAGGCAACTAAGCCTTAAAAACAAATATCCAAATCTTAAGATATTTATATTTTAATTAATTTAATCATTTAACAATTAAATAAATAATTAATTAATAAATTCAAATATATTAAATATATGTATTATATTTACATTAAATATTAAATACATATATACATTTATGATATTAGTCAAATATCTCAATTTGACTATTAATTAATGTGTATTTAAATTAATCAAGTATTAAATGTAAATACACAATAATTAAGGAAATGACTATTGGGTCCCTAAGCATGTATTTTGCGTTTAACCTTTAAACGACTTTATAAATAATCAACATTATTTATAAGTGTTGCTCTAGTGCTCTACGAGTATATTTCATTATTGAGACTCTCTAGATTCAGTCATATTCGTCACGAAATCCAATTTCGTGTCCATAATTTATCCCACCGTAAATTATGACGATCACGGATAAACTCGCTGAATCATACAGGTCGAGGTCATGGCAAATGTATAATTCCTCTGTCACAGGTATCCAGATATATCCCAGAGATATAGATGTAAACATCAAATCTCTATGGGGATTATCCAGTCGACTATTCTATTAGCAATCTCAAAAAGAATGTTTAGAACTAGTTTCTAAACTCTACCACGGGCTCATGGTTTTATCTGATTGCTAATCATGTGGACTATCTATGCTCTGACACACAGAACTGACGGATCTTATCTTGACACACATAAGACACCCTGAGGATCTATCTACACCCAACGAACAGGCGGATGTATGATCTAAATAGATCGGTAACGTGACTGCCATCTAAGTGTAGAAGATGTCTCATGTGCCCACAATGGCATCTCAATTCTAAGAATCACAAGTGCTACTCAACCAGAGAAGATTCTTATTGACATTGGTGTACCATCCATTAAGAATCTTCGGTGAGTCGTTCAGTGTTTATCCGCTATAAACACCCACACGTCTATACCAGTCTCCAAGACTGATGGTTCATTGAGAAACCATTGGAATCATATATTTCAGTATACGACATGTACCGGTCTCAACGGGTTTACTATACTGACCAAATAGTGTAAACCTTGACCAGAAACTGTCTGAGAATGAAAACGTCATGATACTACTCAATGTCAGTTGCGACGCTTTTGCAACAGTACCATGACTAATCATTCTAAGGTCATTACGTCTTTACCATATTAAAAGATACATTATATTATAGAAACTGCATATATTATTCATAATAATAATAATTTACATAAGTATTCATAAAGAAATACAACCGGGAATTGGCGCTCTGAGAACCAACCCCAATAAAATCTCTTATTTGCTCTAGTGCCAATAACGATTGTATCTAATACCCATCGACTCTACGTGTTTATCAAACAACTTCGGAGGTATGGCCTTCGTCAGCGGGTCTGCTACATTATTTTCACTCGGTACCTTGCACACGATAATATCCCCTTGCGACACAATCTCTCGAATGATGTGGTACTTGCGTTCCACATGCTTTGACTTCTGATCCGCCCTCGGTTCCTTTGCTTGCGCAATGGCTCCAGTATTATCACAGTATAATGGAATCGCATTCTCGATACTTGGGACAACTCCCAGTTCTGTGATAAAGTTCTTTATCCACACAACCTCTTTTGCAACTTCAGAAGCTGCAATATATTCCGCCTCAGTGGTGGAATCTGCTGTCGATCCCTGTTTGGAACTCTTCCAACAAACTGCACCTCCGTTAAGGGTAAATACGAATCCAAATGTAGACTTTCTATCATCGGGATCCGATTGGAAATCAGAATCCGTATACCCGTTAACTTGCAGTTCGTTTCCTCCATAAATTATTAACTTATCCTTAGTACCTTTAAGATACTTGAGGATATGTTTAATGGCCATCCAATGGTCATTACCTGGATTGGACTGAAATCTACTAGTTACGCTAACAGCGAAACTGATATCAGGCCTCGTACATAACATGGCATACATTATGCTACCCAAACACGAAGCTTGTCTTACAGTTACCAAAATTATACCGTTCTAAGATCTTATCTATGTACGTTGATTGGGATAACCCAATCAGCCTCCTTTGTCTATCTCTATAGAGTTTTATCCCTAAAATATAGGAAGCTTCTCTCAGGTCCTTCATGGAGAAATTCTTACAGAGGTACGCTTTTACGCTTTGTAACATACCTAAATCATTCCCAATGATTAGAATGTCATCAACATATAGGACTAAAAATACGACCATGCTCCCACTGGCCTTCTGATACACACATGATTCTTCTGAATTCTTGAGAAAACCAGACGATCTAATAATCGTCGTCGAATCGAAGATTCCAACTTCGTGAAGCTTGTTTAAGTCCATAAATGGACGTCTTAAGCTTACATACTATGCCCGAGTTTTCGCTGGACGCAAAACCTTCCGGCTGTTCCATATAGATTTCTTCATCAAGAAATCCATTTAGAAAAGCCGTTTTGACATCCATTTGCCAAATCTCATAGTCATGATACTCAGCTATAGAAAGCAAAATCCGAATAGAATTAAGCATTGCTACTGGTGAAAAAGTTTCATCGTAGTCGACGCCAGGTCGCTGCGTGTAACCTTTTGCTACCAGTCGGGCCTTGTAAGTTTCAACCTTACCGTCAGGCCCGCGCTTCCTCTTGTAAACCCATTTACAACCGATATGAACAATTCCTTCAGGAAGCGGAACCAAGTCCCAAACTTGATTCTCATGCATTGAGTCTATCTCGGATTTCATGGCACATTGCCATTTCACGGAGTCGATGTCCAACATCGATTCTCTATAGGTGAAAGGATATGTCGCTTCAACTAAGAGAACATCCAGACTCTTTTCTTGTATCAAATACAAGCGTTCAGAAGGTCTAGATACCCTTTCCGACCTACAGAGTGTGTGTGTTGAATGTCTTTCATCTACTTGAACTTCAGGTTCCTCCGTTGGTTCGTTGTTTTCAGGTTGGACTTCATCAAGCTCAACATGTCTATGATTACCACCTTCTGACAAAAATTATACTTCTAGAAATTTTGCAAAGCGAGCTACGAACACATTTCGATGCTCGGTATCATAGAACAGATATCCCCTCATATTCGAAGGATATCCGACAAACCTAAACTTTTGCCCTCGAGGCGAAAGCTTATATTGCTGAGTCACCTTGACATAGGCAGGACAACCCCAAACCTTAATATAATTAAGATTTGGTCTCCTACCGAACCATATCTGATACGGAGTCGTAGGAACAGCTTTTGAAGAAATCTTCTTCAAAAGATGTGCAGCTGTTAAAAGAGATTAGCCCCATAAATAATAGGGCAAATCTGTGAAACTCAACATTGATCGGACCATATCCAATAAAGTCTGATTTCTCCTGTCAGACACTTCATTGTGTTGTGAAGTACCTGGAGGAGTATATTGAGCGAGAATCCCATTCTCCTTCATATAATCCACGAACACACCACTCATATATTCGCCGCCTCGATCAGATCGAAGGCATTTAATATATTGACCAGTTTTTTTTTCTACTTCATTTCGAAACTCTTTGAACTTTTCAAAGGTTTCCGATTTATGTCGCATCAAATAGACATAACCGTACCGTGACAGATCATCGGTAAAGGTAATGAAGTACGAATAACCACTGTGAGCAGTCTGACTTAGTGGACCACATACATCAGAATGTACGAGTTCCAGTAAGTTAGTGGCGCGGTGTCCAACACCAGAAAATAGGGCTTTGGTCATCTTACCCTGAATACAGGATTCACAAGTTGGATAGGATTCAATGGTAAGATCTGGTATCAAACCATTCCTAACCAATTGGGTAAGGCGTTAACGCCTATGTGACCAAGCCGCATATGCCAAAGTTGAGTATCATTAATTACAGGTAAACTACGTTTATTAACTCCAGTATTTAAAATATCTTTTGAAGTTTGCAATGTATAATGGCCATGCTGGTTTGGACAACAAATGATTTGAATATTATTTCTATCATATAAATATAAAGAACTGTTCTTAATATTAATACAAAAGCCTTCTGTATCCAATACAAAAAGTGATATAATATTAGCTACACATCCTGGTACAAAATGGCATTCATTTAACAAAAGTGTCCCATTCGGTAATGAGATCTCGCATACTCCCACTGCAACTGCATCCAAAGAGTCTCCACTCCCGAATCGTAACTGCATCACTCCGGGCTTCAGTCTTCTACTTTCCTTCAGCACCTGCAACGAATTGCAAATGTGAATGAGACAGGCAGAATCTAAAATCCAGCTGGATGTATCGGCTTCACAAGCCAAAGATAAATCAATAACTGGAAAAATAAATATACCTGACGTAGATGCTCTATCTCTCCTCAGCTGGGCGATGTAATCAAGACAATTCCTTTTCCAATGCCCGAATTTGCCGCAGTGGTGGCATTTGTCTTCAGAAGACTTCTTGGGCTTAGCTATCTTTGCCTGTTGTTGAGGACCGAAACCCTATTCTTCTTCCATTTCTTCTTCTTTCCCTTTGACCATGTCTGGGAAGAAGCAGCAGAGAGAGAATTAGGTCTCGAAGGGCGAGTCGGTACTCTCTTCTTAGGTCCTCTTCCGCCGTGAAAACATCCCATGTAGCTCTTGGTAGGTACAGACAGTCCCATTCATGTTGAAATACATCACGAACTGGCGATATGAAGCTGGAAGTGAACCAAAAATGACACTCCTACCGAGAATGTCATTCAAGATGAGATTATTGTTACCTCAATTGATCCATCAAATCGATCATCTGAAGAACATGTGGGCTAACATCTTGCCCCTCATCCAGACGCGCATGAAATAGTTCCATTGCGACTTTGTGAACAATCACTTGTTCTTGGTTCTCAAACGATTGTCTCAATCGCGTCATCATACTATACGAATCTAACATGCCATAATATTGTTTCTTGAGTTTCGGAGACAGTGAACTAAGGATGTACGATTTAACCCTTAAATCATCATCCTTCCAAGTTTCAAAAACTTGGCGTTCCTCCTCCGTAGCGTCCGCACCCACAGTAAGGGGCAACAGACCCTTAAGAACATATCTCAGCTTTTCGGAATCGAGGACAATCCTCAAATCCAATTCCCATCAGCGAAGTTCTCAGCGCCTTTAAGTTTGTTCGCATCAAGCATACGCGCAAACTGATTTGTGGATGGTGCCGCCATCGCAAATCTATCATATAGATCACGAAAAACGATTAGCAGAAATTAAGCAGTTTCATATAATATCAAAAGCATAAACTAGATCATGGATTTTTTTTATCTAAAATGCCCCTCCCACTAAATCATGCAATACTGTAATCCCCAAACAGAATACAAAGATTTAATAATTAAATTAAATACAAATAGTGAAAGGTGGATCTCATGAATATATTTCGGCTCACAGCAGAGGCACGGTCTCGCCTACGTATATTCATCAGGTAGACAACTCATTTGTCAATCACTCAATAGTGACTCATGGGTTTCCGGTCCTGGCCGTTTCTCGTTGTCGCTGCTAAGGCAGGCCCACAAGGAGACGTACCAAGGTTAAACTCATCAATGATAAACTCAAGTTACTTACGTAATCCTGACAGCTAGGGCACGTTCAGAATTCCACTTTCGCTTGAATTTATCTAGTATCAGATATACATCCGGTATAAATAAATCTCTATCGGCTACACCCTCACAGAGGCACGGTCTCGGATGTAGTCACGGAGAAATATTTATAAACCGTATTGACAAGACGGACCACATAACATGCATCAAATACATAATTACATTAAAACCTTATTAATTATGGATTTTCCGCTAAGTGTCATATACCATAAATCTAATCAAATTAGATTATAACAAGCATGTATAAAGTCAAGAAAACATGATTAAACATTGATTTAATTAAGGCTAATCATTTTAGGGGGCCTAGAATCAGACTCGCTCTGATACCATTTTGTTGGGGTTTAAGGGGCTAAATCCGGTAACGCAGCGGAAATGGTGGAAAATCAAATTTTCCGATTTCAAAATTTTTTCTCGGATTCATTAAATAAACATATTTATTTAATTACCCAATAATCAAATTATGAAATAAAATTCAATAAATCATATTCATGTGAATTTACCGAATTGCCCTTACATTTGGTATCTTGTTCAAACCAATTTTGGATGATTCTAAATAATTTCTAAGATGAAATTAACATGTCCTAAATGTCAAAACACCAAATGCAACAAAAAACCCAAAATCCCTCATTTGGCCGAGAGTCACCTTAGGTGACAAAATTGTGCATTTTACACTTCCATGCTTCAAGACACATCCAAATGAAATCCAATCAACATGAAACTTTATATGCATCATATACACATCATTATGCACAACATAAATGAAAGCCCCAAATTTGGATGAGGTCTTAAACCCTAATTTTTCAATTTCTTCAATTGGACAAATTAGACCAAATTGGTTAAATCAATTACTTTAATCATCATTCTTTCATCCAATTAAAGTCTTAACACAATGAAATAACTATAGATAAAATCTAGGTCATTTAAGAGTGGGTCAACAACTCTATATTAGCAACAAAGTTTCCAAAACCATAAAAGAACACTTATAACTACACTAGTCACAAGCTTCCATCATCATACATGCTCAACACTTTCAAAACTTCGATTCATCAAAAACACAAAGAATAAAGAAAAGAATAACATGAGAACATCACAAGATGTAGCCTAGATCTTAAGGAACATTTTCCTCTCTAATAGTAGTTGGAAAAACTACTAAATCTTAAGCTTTCTTTGATTTTCTCTTTGTTTTTCTTCTTCTTCCTCACAAGCTTCTTTTGTTTCTTTTTAATGGGGGTCGGTTTTTTCATATTCGTTGCATAGGTCATGTCCTTATCTTATGTGTTCAAGATGGTCTGGAAAAATTATCACATTTCATTGATCCTATTAAGAAAACACTTAATTGTTTTGGTCATATTCTCAAGTTAGGAGAGAATGGGCCAAGTTTTGTAAAATAAATGGTATTAAACCGATTAAATTTTCAAGAGATGTTCTAACACGTTGAAATTCAACTTATTTTCTTTTATGTCAAGCATTACAATACAAAGATGCATTATGTAGTTTTTTTCTTCAACATGTTCAAAATATCAAACTTTTTCCTAGTCAATGGGATATTTGTGAAAAAAAATTAGAAATTTTAAAATTTTTTAATGATGCTGCTTTAATTTTTTAGCGGATTTATTATTATACAGCACATTTATTTCTTCTTGAAAGTTTGAATATTGTTAGTATTCTCGATGAACATCTTGAAAGTAACGATCTTAATGATATTATTTTGTTAGAAGCCATTACTGTTATGAAACATAAATGGTTGAATTATTTTAGAGAAATTCTTTTACTTTATCTTATTGCTGCTATTTTTTATCCTAAATTTAAATTAGAAGGTTTGAATAGTGCTTTACAAGCTACTATACTTATTTAGGATATTAGAGATGATATTGATATTACAAGAATAACAGTGAGATTAAGAAATGATTAATTGAGTTATTTAATAATTGTATTATAAGATATAACTTAGAACATTAGGTGAATCTAGTAGTAGCGAACCAGTAATTCACACAAGACTTAGCGCATGGGATCGTTGGTTACTGCAACGAAATAAAAAAGTTAGGGATACAACAACTAATAAACCCGAATTAGATAATTATTTATCTATAAATTTCGAGTTTCCTATTGAAAGTTTAGTTAGTAAAATTTTAGAATCCTTGAATGGTGGAACAAACATCAAAATATATATCATGTTTTATCAATTATTGCTAAAGAGATATTGGCAGCACATTTTTCCACCGTTGCGGTTGAGCAAGCCTTCAGCTGCAACAACAAGTGCAAGCAGAACGGAGCTGAATGATCAACTGATAATGATGATTGATAATTACAAAATTGTAAATTTCCAAAGGAGAAATATCTTAAAATTGTAATGGAACTACGTGAGCTTTGATTCCTCTCACCCATGGAGGATACGTAGGCAACTTAAATTTTTAAAATTAAAGTTCAAGCTCTTTAATTTTATAATTTTATTTATTTATTAATTAATCTAAATTATTTTAAATTATTTTCGATTTTTTTTTTTTTATAAATTAAAAAAAGAAAAGAAAAGGTTCGAACCGGAACCGGAACCGACCGGTTCAGTTTACAGTTCGGTTCTACACTTGTGGAACCGGGAACGGGAACTGTCAGTTCGGTTCGGTTCCGAACCGACGAACCGAACCGCCAGCCAGGTCTACATGAAACCATTACATAAAACGACAGCAAATTGGAATATTCTTGCAATGATTTAGTATATTTTGCCGATTGCAATGAAAATAATCGAAATTTCATTATGATTTTTAATATTTGAGATATCTTGCATACACGATATCCAACCAACAACAACAAAACAACAATAATATAATAATAAAATATCAATTTTCCAGATAAAAAATAAATTAATTAATTAAACTTAATTTTCAGTTATTTCTGTTGGTATTGGATATTTAAATTTCGATTTTTTTTAGATAAAGATTTCGATCACAAATTTTTTCCAATTATGGATATATATATATATAATGTCAGTTTTGGAATAGTTTGAGAAACCGAAATAGGAGAGGTGAAGAAAAATATAATAGTTTTCTTGATTTCAATATGAATTAAAATTTGCTTTATATAGCCATAAAAAATATGGTTAATGGGCAGCATCTATAAAAATTAAGTGACACAAATCTAGTCCAAGACTTGGGAGCTGGAGGAAACTTATTGAGAATTGCTGGCGCAAATATACTCATTCTGCTTTCGAGAGACTACTATCTAGTTGGTTAGGCGCAAGATTTGTAAAGCTTCCCTGAGAAGGTTGATCACCGGTAGGTGCATCCGCCAACTCTGATATCTCCGACTCACTCTCTGCGACATTAAAGGAACTCAAGTAGGTTACAAAGAATAAGATACATCGATCATCGATATGTAAATTCCACTGAGATACACACGAGGATACGTGTTATTATAACGGTCAATAAGAAATTATATATCTCAATAAGCAACATATGCTTCAAAAAAATGAAGTGTAAGAAGTAATAGTAATGATACCAAAAAGTGTCTTGACAGTGGGTCTCTTTGGTTTGGTGTTGGTTTTCTTCAACTCAGCTGTAACGAGAGTAAGAAACACGATCAGTTGCTAAAGGATGAAACTAATAGGATGTGGACATATATATACATGCTATCAGTGGTTCTTGGGAAAGATTCTTGTTCGAAAATCATTCTTTTCTCCATAATATTACTAAGTTCCTAAGTTCACATACAAAGCATCTCTATCCTACATTAATTATAAGGAAAATGACACACAGCTACCCTACAGACCGCCATAACGACATTTCAGTCCCTCCCTACAGTTTTGACAATATAAGTTTTAGTCCTTATCATTAAATATTTTCCTTTAATTTTGAATCACATTTCATACGATTAGTGTTAAATGACTTAAATGCCTCAAAAATTGTTCAGAGATAGTTAACAAAAACAAATTAACGGCAAAAACTAAAGTTTTTATTTTTAAACATGTAGGGACTAAAGTGTCGTTATGGTAATCTATAGGACAGTTGGGTGTTATTTTCTCTTAAATATATGCACATACATGAATATAAACCGGCACCAACTATCGCAACATAGAAATGGTAATCCTCCTATACATATCCGAGAGAAAGAGAAATACCCAACCAGGCACTAGATAATCATTGACAATTTCAAAGTTCTTGTAAGTGTAGCCGACAAAATTTATGTCCTTTGATGAGAGAATCTGCATAATAGAAGAATAGTAAGGACAAAATTGCTATGATTCACCGATCACTCTTGGAAGTGTTTGAGGAAAAACCGAATGCAATTTTATTACTTCAAAAATAAAATTCAAGTTTACAAACTAGAAACTTAAAAACCTCACAAACTTTCTCTATACAATTTCTATACTCTTTTGGGATGAGTAACAATGGTCCTGGGATCTTCCTTTTATAGTGTCCAAGACGCGTGAACAGTGCACACGTCTTGGACACGTTTTGCCAACTTTCATTTACTGTCATCACACTCTTCTGCTTTCGGCGCATGCATGTGCATGCTGGCCTGGCAACCAATAATCTCCCCCTCGGTGAAGATTTGCCCAAAATCTGAGCCGACCATCAATCATCCAAAACCGGATCCTCAAAAAAGATCCACCTGGCTGCATCTGAATGACAATTGTCATCTGACAGCTATCCCGGTTATGTCTCTGCACAACTCTAGCTTGTCCCGAGTAACCACCTTTGTTAACATGTCCGATGGATTCTCATCTGTATGGATCTTCAATAGTCTCAGCAGTTGTTGATCCATCACCTCGCGTATCCAGTGATAGCGAATATCAATGTGTTTCGTCCGGAATGATACATTGAGTTTTTGCTCAAGTCCAAAGCACTCTGACTGTCATAATGTATCTTGTATTCTATCTGCTTGATCCCTAACTCTTGGAGAAAACCGTTTTTAACCATAACATTTCCTTTCCTGCCTCAGCTATAGCGATGTACTCAGCTTCTGTTGTGGATAATGCAATACACCTTTGCAATCTTGACTGCCATGACACAGCTCCCTCTGCAAAAGTGTAGATGAATCCTGATGTAGATTTCCTACCATCAAGATCTCCCGCCATATCTGAATCTGTATAGCCTTCCAAGATCGGATCAGCTCCCCCGTAACACAGACGAAACTTCGTTGTACCCTTGAGGTGCCTGAGAATCCATTTGACTGCCTCCCAGTGTTGCTTTCCAGGGTTAGAGAGAAAACGGCTCACTACACCCACTGCGTGTGCAATATCTGACCTGGTACATACCATTGCATACATAAGGCTTCCAACAGCTGAAGAATATGGTTACTGACATTTCCTCTATTCTCTTTCTTGGATGAGGGACATGAACTCTTGCTCAGTTTGAAATGGTGCGCTAGCGGAACGCTGACAGGTTTGGCTTTCTGTATATCGAACCTTCTGATTACCCATTCAATATACCTTTCTGTGAAAGCCACAACTTATTGTTCTGTCTATCACGAATAATCTTCATTCCCAAAATCTGTTAAGCTGGTCCTAAGTCTTTCATGTCGAAAGCCTTGGAGAATTCCTTCTTAGCTGGCTGTCTTCGCTGCTTCTTGTCCAACAATCAACATGTCATCTACATACAGTAGAAGAGCAACGAAATTTCCATCTGGAAACCTCTGAATACACACACTGATCTGCTGCAGTTCTTTTGTAGCCTTGACCCACCATGAATGAGTCGAACTTCTTGTACCACTGCCTCGGTGCTTGATTGATCCCGTACAAGCTCTTTTTCAGCTTGCAAACAAGGTTTTCTTTTCCTGAAACCTTGAATCCTTCTGGCTGCTCCATGTAGATTTCTTCATTCAGATCACCATGAAGAAATGATGTTTTGACATCTATCTGTTCAAGCTCCAAGTTCAATCTGGCTACCAATCCTAGGATGACTCGGATTGAAGCCATTTTTATCACCGATGAAAAGATCTCATCAAAGTCAATTCCCTTTTTCTGTAGGAATCCTTTGATCACTAGCCGAGCTTTGTGTTTCACCACTTTCCCGCTGCCATCTTTTTTGAGCTTGAACACCCATTTGTTCTTCAGTGCCTTCATTCCATGTGGGAGCTTGATTATCTCATAAATGTTGTTTTTCTGCAGAGATTCCATCTCATCCTGCATTGCGTGCAGCCATTTGTCTTTGTCTTTATGAGATACCGCTTCGTTGAAGGTTTTTGGCTCCCCCTCGTCAGTAAGCAGAATGTATTCTGATCCTGAGTATATGGCTGATGGAATCCGGCCTCGCTCAGATCTTCGTACTGGAGGTTCCGGCTGTCTGTTGTCATCCGGATCTGTGGATGATCCTGAAGCCTCTGATGGAGCAGGCTGCAGCTCCCCCTGCTCAACACCTCATTCCTCCTCCGGTTTTGCTTCTGGCATGTCTTGCACCTTATCATCATCTGTGGCCACTGGTGTTGGTGCTGGGGTTATGTCTGGATTTGCATCGGTATTGTCGACACTGTCTTTAGAAGACATCTTGGGCTTTTCAATGTCTTCTATTGTCTGGTCTTCAAGAAACACTACATCCCTGCTTCTGATGACCTTCCTTTCCTTTGGGTCCCATAGCCTGTATCCAAATTCCTCGTCTCCATAGCCTATGAAGATGCATGGAGTAGTCCTTGCATCGAGCTTCTGCGTGAGCTCCTTGGATACATGTGCAAATGCTAAACATCCGAATATTCTGAGGTGAGAATATGAGGGATTCTTACCAGACCACACTTTCTCCGAATCTCGAAGTTCAATGGTACAGATGGTGATCTTTGATCAGGTAGCAGGCGGCACAAACAGCTTCTCCCCAGAATGGCTTTGGCAGCTTAGCCATACTGATCATGCTTATGACTTTCTCCATAATGGTGCGGTTCATCCTTTCAGCGACACCATTGTGTTGTGGGGTGCGTGGAATAGTCCTCTCGTGTCGAATGTCGTGGCTTCCGTAGTAGGCATCAAACTCCCTGGAAGTGTATTCGCCTCCATTGTCTGTGCGAAGGCACTTCAGTTTATTCCATGTTTCACGTTCAACCATGGCATGAAATAGTTTGAAATAGTCCATGACCTGATCATTTGTTTTCAGAAAATACACCCACACTTTCCGAGAAGCATCGTCAATAAAAGTCAGAAAATATTTATTACCGCCTAGTGAGTTTACCTCCAAGGGACCACATACATCAGAGTACACCAGACTGAGTAACTCTGATTTCTTTGTAGAAGAGAAATTGAAAGAGACTCTGTGTTTCTTACCGAATGGACAGTGATTGCAAGGATCCAGAGCAACATTTTTGGAGACAGTGATTATATCCTTCTTTGTCAAGGTAGACAACCTCATTTCACTCATGTGACCAAGTCTCGGGTGCCACAGATTCTGAGAAGCCTCTGGTTCAGCTACATTTAGGCTTTCTGCACATATCTTCACATGAGTCTTGTATAAGGTTCCACAGATGTGTCCTCGGGTGATGACCATGGCACCTTTTATCATCCTCCAAGTGCCATTACTGAAGTGGCTAGCATAACCCTGTTTGTTAAGGGCTACCCCCGAGAGTAAGTTGAGCCGAAGTTCTGGAACATGTCTGACTTCCTTCAGAGTTATTGTATACCCTGCATTTATCTGCAACTGTATTTCACCAATTCCCACTATCTGAGAAGAACTGGTATTCCCCATCTTCACTGCTCCAAAGTCTCATGCTTTGTATGTTTTGAAGAAATCCCTGTGAGGAGTGACGTGGTAGGATGCTGCAGTATCTACCACCCACTCGACATCCTGAGTTGCGGTGTGAAGGCATGCTTCTTCCTGGCCGGAGCATATAGTTACATCTACCGTGGTAACTACTAGTGTCTCCGCTTCATTCTTCTTCGGCTGGTTATTGCCTTGTCCCTACTCCCATTGCAGTTTCCGGTAATTTTTCTTCAAGTGGCATTCTATGCCACAGTGGAAGCACTTGTATGTCTTTTTCCCGTCCTTAGATCTGCCCCTGCTTTTGCTTCTGCCTCTTCTCCTACCTTGATATTTCTCTTGTTTTCTTCCTCGTTGCTCAGAGACAAGGGCTTCTGTTTGATCTGAGCCCACGTCTTTTCTTCTGGCTTCTTCATTTGACAGGGCATCTTTTACCATAGGCATGGTAAGTTTGCCTCATGGAGCTGAGTTGCTGAGAGTAACCACCAAAGTCTCCCAACTATCAGGAAGAGAACTGAGTAGCAAGAGGGCTTGAACTTCGTCTGCCAGTTGCATGTCTACTGCAGACAATTGGTTCACTAAGCTTTGAAACTCGTTGGTGTGTTCTGCAATGGAAGTTCCACTCCGCAGCTTCAGGTTCACCAAACGCCTCATGATTAAGGCTTTATTCCGAGCTGTTTTGGCCTGGAACATGTCTTCCAATTTCCTCCACATTTCATAAGCATCTGTGTCTTGTGCTACATGGTGGAAGACATTATGGCCGATCCACTGCCTAATCTGACCCAAAGTTTCGTTGTTGAGTTTATTCCAGTCATACTCCTTAACAGACTCTGGTTTCACTCCCTTCAACTCGATGACATCAAACAGATCTTTACAATGCAAAAAATCTATCATCTGAGGTCTCCAGAGGGAGTAATTAGTTGCAGCCAGTTTAATCATTGCACCAGAATGTGAATCTTCCATTTCCATTTTAAGTTTTAAAGTTTAAAATAAAAATAGCTTAAAATCGGGGATGAATTTCACAAATCCGAGGTCGCCGTTGTGTCCGGAACGGTCGAAAATGGTGGAATAGACACTTCGTTGGTCTAAATCCGACACATAGGCTGATTTGTAAATTCCTAAAAGTTCTGGGGCAAAACTATAAATTTCAAAACTTCAGGGGCTAAATGAAATTTACCAGGATGCTGACGTGGCAATGCTGACGTGGCAGTGCTGACGTGGCTGATGATGTGGCAGTGCTGACGTGGCAAAGTGGGAACGATTTTGCTGACGTGGCAGACACGTGGCGCTGACGTGGCGGCTGAAGTGGCGGCTGCCGTGTCTGCTGACTAGGTGCTGACTGGGGCTGACGTGGCAGCCACGTAATCGTCTTCAACCTTGCAACATCGCGTGGTGCGCGTGACGCGCGTGGGAAGTGCACTGGAAGGCGCGTGCGCTGCGTGACGGCAAATAGGACGTCGGATCGGTCGTCGGAAAATACCACCGTGCTCGTCTCTCCGTGAACTAGCTCATGGTACCCTCAAATTGGATTTTTGACAACTTTCGTCAGAACCGATTTTCCGATCGAAAGCTCTGTTTTCCGGTTTTACGATCCCAAAGAACAACCGAAGCTCATGATACCACTTGTTGTGATTCACCGATTACTCTTGGAGTGTTTTGAGGAAAAACCGAATGCAATTTTATTACTTCAAGAATAAAATTCAAGTTTACAAACTAGAAACTTAAAAACCTCACAAACTCTCTCTATACAATTTCTATACTCTTTTGGGATGATTAACAATGGTCTGGGAGCTCCCTTTTATAGTGTCCAAGACGCGTGAATAGTGCGACACGTCTTGGACACGTTTTGCCAACTTTCATTTACTGTTATCACACTCTTTCTGCTTTCGGCGCATGCATGTGCATGCTGGCCTGGCAACCAACAAAAATTTAGATAAAGAAAGGTATAACTTCTCATAATCCTTCAATATCTTTCATGCATTATATTGTCTAATGAAACATCCATTCAAATGACATAAATTGACTTCCATCTCCATCAAATACCAAGTTTATTACGGGCAAAAAAAAAAAGGGAGAAAAAGACTCCACAAGTTCTTCGAAAAGCATTAAAAATAGATGGCAAGTTAAAGGTAGTACAGGCAGATTTCTAAAGAACCAAAAGAAAAGAATCAAACCAATAAAAGAAAATTCCAATCAGTTCCCTGTTTAAATCATATCCAGGAAGCTTGTCAATATCATAAATTAAAACAAGAAGAAGATTAGCAAAAAATGAAAGATATTAATACCGCAAACAAATTAGAGAAAATGAACAAGTAGAAAAATACACTTGGCTTACCTTCCTCCATGGACCAATCTTCGATGAAGTCTTAGTCTGGTTGTCGGACTGCAAATCCAAAAGAAACATCCCCAGACTATGATTAGCAGCAAACACGTGGCTACGTAAAATCAGCAAGAAATTTAGGATAATTGTACCTCTTCAAACTTCTCGAAATTTTGAGTATCCAACTCATCAGTAACCAAAAACAATGAGAGATATTTCAATGTCCAGACATGTCTAATTGAAATAATAATAATAATAATAATAAACAAACAAAAAAAGTAAATTAACTCAAAAGCAGTTATCAACAACTCACAGAACTTCATCAAGTTATTGCTACTTTAGCAGACACAATCTCCACCAACTTGATCATCCCTAATCAAACTCGGAACTATACTTCAATAGAGAAAGCAACAATTCTACATAATACGAGAAACACTATTCTCGCATATACATAACCTCATAAGCAACTCATTATCTAACACACAACCATTTTCAAGATGAGAATCAAACCCATTACACACTGACACTGACATGAATATGATCAAATACATTCCGACCATCTAAGCTCTAAACATACACTACGAAAGGGTACAAATTCTAGAGACTCGAGATCAAAACTAAGTCAATCAAACATGGTAAGAATTTGTATAGAAATAGTGAGATTAGTCCCACATCTAAAATATATATGGTAAATGAAAGGTTTATAAGTATTTTCCATACACTTATATTAAATTGGAAAAAGCAAGTGGGTTTGGGCTTGGGCTTGGATGGGTTGGAGTGTGTGAATGGTTGGTATGACATATGGATTTATTTGCCTTACCTATTAAATTTTTACAAACAAAAGAACACAATTCTTCAAGAAAGATGAAAAACGTTTTGGTGTCCATTCACAATTTAACTGTTTATATTTGTTTATAAATATAAAACAATGTGGCAGAGTTACAGATAACTTGAAATCCATTCTGATCCTTGATATTAGGGGTGTTCATAGGGTCGGGTCAACCTGCGACCCGACGTGACCCGATTCGACCCGGGTGGGTCCAATAAAAAATTTGCAAAATTTCGACCCGACCCGACATAATTATAATATATATTTGTAATGATACAATTTTAACCCGAATTAATTGTAGTTGAATGGCAAAGTAATTGCTTGGTCATCAAAGAGCCCCAAGTTCGAATCTCAGCAAGCTCAAATTAAAAATGTTGTTGATGAGATTCGAACCTAAAATCAATGAAATATCAACCATAGACTTTGCCAACGCAGCTACATACATATATTGTAAAATTTGTATCAATAAAATATATATATTATATTTACAATATATTATGTCAATCCGACCCGACCCGCAATTTTTTGACCCGACCCATTGCAACACCCGACCCGCGCGGCTGCAGCTTCTGCAACCAACTCCTCGCCGAATCCATTTCCCTCTTCAATTTAAGTACAATGATAGTAATTGCATTTGCATCCCCTATCAATAAATATTAACTAATTTCAACTTCAGTCTGCGTATTAACCAAATGCAACAAGTTAAACAAAGATTCAACAGAAAATTTGACCAAATTTAAATAAATCGAAATAAAAAATCGCAGAAAAAAGAATATAAAAATAAATAAACTTAAAATCTTAGATAATGCGAAAGAAATTAGGCTGAGAAATCGGGTTACCGCGAAATTTGAATCGTTGATGATGAGAGCAAATAAAAAACATGCATGTATGTATGTGTATATATATATATTTATATATTAGTGAAATTAGCACCTATACACTCGAAAATGTTCCGATGTTCGAAAAAACAATTAATTTTGAAAAAAAAAATATTTACCATCCAAATTTCTTAAAAAAACTAATAATTTTTTTAAATATATGTTAAATATTGAATGGATAGATAATAAAATTTCTTAAATTTTAGATGGTGATTAACTATTTTTAATAAATGAGCATACATGATATTTTTTCAAAATTGATTATTTTTCCAAAATTAAATAATTTTCTAAATAGATAAATGATAATTTTTTTTTTTTAAATTTAAATTTTTTGATTTTGTTTGTTGTTCGCGCGATTCTCTCGTTTGTAATTGTGCATTGTCTCTGTGTGCAGGCCTCCCATTTCTTTATAAAAGCTTTCCATTTTGATTCATTTTTTTGGGTTCATTTTTGTTTCATAGTATTTTCCATTTCTTGTTATTTTTTAATTATTAGTCTTATTTAGATAATTAGTTATTAGTTAGTTAGTTTATAGTTTTCGAAGCATTGGATCTCGTGAGATACTTAAGTGATCCACGAAGATTCGATGGGGCGATTACTATGATGCGCAAGGGTGGGCAATGTGCTCACATGCTGGATGGCAAAAATTCTAAAAAGATAGTCCCACGAGAATCCGGTATATTAGAAGCAGGTAATAAAATAATTTTTTGTATTTATTGGTTGAATTGATTAGGTATGCCTATTGATATTCCGTTCAAATATAGGTAAAATTATAGTGTAACGGAGATTTAAACGAGTGTCATAGGACCCGATACATTAATAACGAATAAATAGATAATTTTTATATATATTGATTGAACGAGATAGATACGAATATTGATTTTTTCTTACTATATCCAGCTTGTTGTCATCCTAATCATAGGCCACACCTTATCGAAAAATTATTTATTTATTTAATTCAAAATATTTTATTTTATCTTTTTATTTAAAATATACTCACCTCCCTCTCTCTCTTTTCTTTTTTTGTTTTTCCTAATCTTAAATAACAAGTTTATGAAATCTTTTAATTTATTTGAGTTTTCATCATGTTAATCATTTGTGTTAGTTAGTTTTTTATTTTTTTACAAATAGTAACCGAAATAGGAGAGCTAAAAAATATACTTATTTTCTTGATTTCAATATGAAACACAAATTGTCTTTATAAAAGCATTACAAAAGAATCAATATTAATTACTTATCAACTAACAACTAACATTAATATTATATCTATCAATATTAATTACATATCAACTAACAACTAACATTATTATTATATCTATCAATATTAATTACATATCAAGTAGCAACTAACATTAATATCATATCTATCAATATCATCCCTCAAACTCAAGATTGTAGTGAGGAAACCAAATTGAGTTTTGGAAATGAGGGTCGTGTAACAACTAGGAAGAAAATACTTGGTGAAGATATCAACTATTTGATCATCGGAGCGTAGATACACCAACCGAAGAGTACCGCGAGCAATATGTTGACAAATGAAATGAAAATCAATCTCAATGTGTTTGGTACGTTCATGTAATACATCATTATGCACTATTTGAATAGCGTTTTGATTATCACAGTTAGGGGTGTTCATGAATCAGGTTCGGTCGGGTTTTTTTGAAAAATATGAGACCCGATCAGGTCGGGTCACGTGTGTCGTGAAACCTAAACCCGAAATTTGAGAGTTGAAACCCGATCGGGTCGGATCGGCCAAATTTTTTTAATGAATTAATTATTTTAAAATATAAATATTAGTTATTTTATGTTCTGAAAATAATCATATATATAAGTTTCAATACAATAAAAATAATAAATAAATGAAATAATAGTAAAAAAATTTAGAAAATAATTAAATAATAAAATATAGTTTCGAGTCGGATCGGGTTTTAATATCAAACCCATGGCCCAACCCGTAAATTTTGGGTTGGGTTAACCCGAAAAATCATTTTCTTAAAACACACGCGCGGGTCGGGTTAGGTCGGGTCGCGGGTTGACCCGACCCTATGAATACCCCTAATCAAAGTAAAGAGTAGTAAGGGGTGGTTGAGGCACTCATATATCTTTGACGACCCAACCTAGCCATAGGAGTTCGACAGTAGTCGCAGCAAGAGCTCGATATCCAACCTCAGTACTAGAACGAGTAATCAATATTTGTTTCTTACTACGCTAAGAAATAAGCGAGTCACCCAGAAAAACACAATAACCAGTAGTGGATCGAAGATCAGTAAGGTCACATGCCCAATCTACATCAGAGTAAGCTCGAAGAACAATGATGAGCGGAAAATATATCATTATTCACCGCCTCTTTGACTTAATATTTTGTATAGTTTCTCGAGTTTTATGAACGTTTTGATGTGTTTTAGTTTATTTTGTAGATAAAATAAATCGGGACTTAATGGAATCAATCAGGACGAAATTTGGAATAAATAAGGGCAAAAACTGGACTTGACATTTTGATTTTGGAGATTGGAAACTTGAAATGGAGTTCTTATTTCGGAAATTCTAACTTTGCGTAATTGTCGTATTTTGGCCATAACTTTTTACTCGGATATCAGATTGAGGTGATTCAAGTTCCAGATTAAAGAAGACTCAAAGATCTACAACTTTGAAGTTCATAATAATTTTGAATTCTGAAGTTTCCATGACTGAAATTGATAAAATATTCGTAAGTGTGTTATGTGTAATTATTTAAGTCATTTTCAAAATAAAATAAAAAAAAAAATTGTCAAACTTCCACCAAACATGCTTGCATATTTGGTGGAGGATTTGGTGCCATGTTTGGTGTCATATTTGATGCCATGTTTGGTGGAGCAATTGGTGGAGACATTGGTGGAAGCCTTTAGATTTGTCTATAAATATCAAGCTAAACTTTGTAAATTTTTCATGCTTTCTTTGAAGGAATTTCTCAATGAAAACCTGAAGGAAAGTGTCTTGTATATTTATTTAAGTTTTCTTGAATTTTCTTTTTATTTAATTAATAAAATTTTATGTGTTTTCATTTACAGCTTGAGCAGGTAATCTCATTCTGCTGGGGTGAAAAGGTGAGACTTTTAATGTAATAAATTATATTAATCTCCCTTATTTTAATTAAAATTTAGATTAATTAGTTACCGCCTATATGGCCGGTTTAGGTGACAACCTTATTTACCGCCTATATGGTCGGTTTTACATTCCAGACGTAGTTTCCGCCTATATGATCGGTTTAGGTAACCTTGTTACCGCCTATATGGTTGGTTGGACTTAATTGAGACAAATGGAATTTTCGCCTTTATGGTCTGGTTAAATATAATTAATTAATCGGTAAACATTGACAATAAATGAGATTTCTAATTTTGAAATATTAAAAGTGGATCCTTTAACCCCAGCATTCTCTTTCATTATTGTAATTTTACTTTTATTTATTTTCAAGTTATTTTTTTATGATGTTTTGTTTAATTAAGTTTTTAGTTATCCTAGGTATGTGTCGTAGCTAAATACATAATCTAGGGGTGTGATGAATTCCAATATCACCAGTTTATAAAGTTAATTATTTCATGTCTTGGGTAATATAAAAGTTTATTTATTGAATCTTAAGCTTAATGCTTATTGTTAACTGGCCATTAATAAGATTGATCTGGTAAACTTAAAATAAACTTGACAAAGGAATTGTAGGTTTCAGCCTTAGATTCAATAGCTCACGATCTCACCTCAGGGCATGGTGACCCTTAGGTAGATTTCCTTATAGGATATATATATATACCTATCGGGTGGGGGTAGCCACAATTGTAATTTATTCTTAATGAATTCAGGTAACTTGGTTAACATAGACATATGATTAATTGGGTTATTTGAGTGTTTGCATCTGACCATCGACAGAGGCTTTTGTATATTTTCGTGTTCTAGGTTAATAAACCGATATATTGCACAAATATGAGATAACCACTTCACCTTTAAAAGATATTGGAAGGATTCACAACCCTAAATAGTTTTATAATATTGAATTTTCCTTTAATTTACTTTCGCACTGTTTTATTTACTTGTTTTAGCAAAAATCACCATCCAATCAACATACCAATCTATTAGGTACTTGTAAATATTTAACTTCATAAATTGATAGCTAAGGTATTAAGTCCCCGTGGGATCGATAAATTTTATACTACTTGAACGATACGTGCGCTTGCGTTATACGTATGTGATCACGCCGATCAAGTTTTTGACGCCGTTGCCGGGGACTTATTTATCTTTTACTATTAATTTTGGGGTTAGATACCTATACTTGTGTCTAATTTATTTTTACTTATTATTTTTATTTTCTTGTGTTTTAGGTACTTAGATACTACATGAGAAGAACCAGAAGCTTTGAAATCCGTCCTCTTTATTCTGAAATTGAAAGAACAATTAGACAGTTGAGAAAGGAAAGGCGAAAAGGTCAAGAAGCAATCATCAACATGGAAACTGAACCTTTGGAAGTTGCACCACCAATTCCCATTCGAGACAGAACCATTTCGGTGGTTGACGGCTTCATTTCATATATTGTACTTCCTCCCTTACCAGTAAATGCGTGTGACATCAAAACATGTATTCAGATGATACATCAGTCAGTTCAGTTTGGGGGGAATGCAACTGAAGATCCTAATGCCCACATCAGCAACTTCCTAGAAGTTTGTGGCACTTTCAACTACAATCGAGCGGCTGAAGAAGCAATGAGACTGCGTGTTTTTCCATATTCTTTGAAAGACAGAGCTAAGGGTAAGGCTTGGCTACACTCACTACCAGTAGGTTCCATCACAACTTGGAACACTCTAGCCACCAAATTCCTTGCAAAATACTTTCCCCCAGCCAGAACTGCAAAACTGAGGAATGACATCACATCCTTTGTGCAACATGATTCAGAATCCATATGCGAAGCTTGGGAAAGATACAAGGATTTGCTCAGAAGATGTCATCACCTTGATATTGTGAAATGACTACAAGTCCAAACCTTCTACAATGGACTTTCTGGATTAATAAGAACCACAATTGATGCTACTTCTGGAGGTTCTTTAATGGCAAAAGGAGAAGATCATGCTTGTGACCTAATTTAAGAAATGACCAACAATAATTCTTTGTGGCCAACAGAAATAAGCATAATCCAATGAATTGCTGGAATTTATGAAGTTGGAGCCAACATAACATTGACTGCCAAGCTGGATCAGATTTGCAAAAGTCTGGATACTCTTAACATGAAGGTTGATGCTGGATCCATAATTTCACCATACGGAGGAGCACTAGAGTCAGAATCTTACAACCAATATGATGAGACGATGAATTATGTCAACAATTTCAACAGACAGAAGAACAATCCATATTCCAACACCTACAACCCAGGTTGGAGGAATCATCTCAATTTCACATGGAGTAACAATTCAGGGTAAAAGAACAATCCACCACCAGCATTCCAACAGTAGAACAAAGGCCAGAAGTATGAAAAAGAACCGGGAATAGCAGAAGTACTTGCCTTGTTGAAAAAGCAACAAGCAACATACGATGCTATGTTTCAAAGCCAATATGCTTCTATAAAGGCACTGGAAAATCAAATAGGACAACTGGCCAATGCTCAGAGTTACAGACCGCAAGGAAACCTTCCTAGCAACACAGAACCAAATCCAAAGAACAGAGTGTAGGCACTGCATTTTTACACATGAGTCCCTATGATGAGTCTCATTTTGGAGACACTACCTTTTAAGTCACGGAGGTCACGGGAAACGGACACCGAAGGGGAAATTCAGAATAAACAAGGTTCACTGTTTTCGTTCGTGCTACGTTCGTGTTTACGTTCGAACGTCAAACGGATTGCGGGCGTTCGTGCCGCGCTCGAGGAAGCGTTCGAACGGTGTCGGTAATTCTGGTTTTGCTGCTAGCCTCACATCCAGCCCATTTAGCCCCCCCAAAGCCCATAAAACACATCCCAATTTAAATAAATAAATATTAATTAAAACATTAACTAAATAAGATAATAATTAAATTAATTAAATAATTAAATAAAACATATACCAAACATAAAATAAACAATTACCAACTTAAACTAAAATCATGCCTAAATTAAACAAATCACATACTAAATCAAAATATAATCATGCCTAATTAAAATCAATCAACCAATTATATTCCCAATCTAATAAGATTATTCCCAAAACTTAAAATATTGTATTCCTAATCCAAGCCAATCAAATATTCAACCTTCCCTATCTAGCCAAGATTTGTCCCCCCTCAATCTTTGACTTCCCTTAACCAAACCAAATCAAATCTCTCTTCAATTAGCCAAATCTCTTTCCTTGTCAAGCCCAACCCTTTGCCTATAAAAAGAACCCTTCACCAACCTTCTCAAGGGTGGTCCCTAGCTAGCTAGTCTCTAACTCATACACAACACACATAAAAACTACAGGAAGAAGACACCCCAAAACAGTAAGCAAAAGATAAAGAGGAAATAGGAGCAGAACGGAGTTGGAGCCGCAAGCAAATCAGTAAAGACAACGAACGAGAACAGTGAACCAGTGAACCGGGAGAGTTGCGGAGCATCCACCCTTCCGACGATCGTGTACCATACATCCGAGAGGTGATTTAAAAGGTTAGACCTGAGGGTACCTTTTCATTAGTTTATATTCATTGTTTATTGAATTCTATTCGCATGAGAGTCGTCTATGAATGCATGTTGTGGTCTTTGAGTAGATAAATATGCATGAATTATGAGATGTAATATGTTATGGGTATTGGAGGAATGAGAGATGTGTCAACTCTCGCGGTATATCGGATGGAAACCCGGACATAAATTTCATAGCCGATTCCGAATGGACGGTAATATGATCTGTACTCGGGCCACAACTCCACGTACCACTTGAGTAAACGGCACATTCTCTTGTTTTGTGTTGCTTTCATTTATTTATTCCTCGTCATTTAAATTATGTATGTCGTTAGTTATGCATGATTCAACCAAGCGCATGGGCTTAGTGAGTTAGTCCAAAGGTCCTCCATTTAGGAGATAAAGAGCCGAAAAGGCCACCTTCGTGACACTACTTCTACCGCCGCGCCGGTTGATGTATGTTCGGTTGGACGCGAGATACGTTCAATCGGGCATACTTAGTTTGATATTGTTATCTTTATTTTCGTATGTATAAGTCAATCGAGCGCATGGGCTTAGTAAGTGTGTTGTGAGATCCCATATGGGGAGGGGCTAAAAGCCCTTTACCACGATGCTTTGCCGCGCTGGTTGATGTGTGTTCGGATTGGATGTAAGATGTGTTCAATCGGGCATACTTGGTTGACATGATTGGTTCTATTCTTGTATGTGTGATGTGACGCGCATGGGCTTAGCATGTTGGTCTAAAGGTCCTCTCTTTGAGAGATCAAGAGCCCCAAAAGGTCACCTTTACGGCAGTGCTTCGCCGCGCTCTTTTATTTTCTGTTTATGTATTGCATCCTATTTCATGCATCAGGTCCGTGTCCGTTCGAACGCGTTCACGAACGCAACTCGAACGCGCATGTGTTTTTGCCTTATTATGTGTCAGGTCTCGTATCCGTTCGAACGCGTTAACAAACGCCATACGAACGTGAGCTTTCTGTCTCATCTCCGTTCGAACGCGTTTACGAACGCTACTCTCGAACGTGAGCATTCTGTCTCATTTCCGTTCGAACGCGTTTACGAACGCTACTCGCGAACGTGAGCATTCTGTTTCATTTCCGTTCGAACGCGTTTACGAACGCTACTCGAACGTGAGCATTCTGTTTCATTTCCGTTCGAACGCGTTTACGAACGCTACTCGACTCGAACGTGGGCATTCTGTTTCATTTCCGTTCGAACGCGTTTACGAACGCTACACGAACGTGCACACACTGAACTGAGTCTGTCTTATTATATTCATGCATAATTGCCTATTGGTTGATCTTTCTTATGCAAATGTGTCACAATTCGTATGCTTATGTCATGATAACATTTGAGTATTATTTCTTGCGGTATATCGGATGGAAACCCAGACGTAAATTCCGTAGCCGATTCCGAATGGACGGTAGTGCGGTCTGTACTTGGGCTACAATTCCACGTACCGCTTGGAAAAGTGCCCATATGTGTGCTTGCGTTTTCCTGAATGTGATATGTAAATTTGTATGTTCGTTGCTATCTTGATATATGTTAAGCATGCAATTTTAAATATGAGATATATGTAAAAGCGTACACATAAGTTTTATTTTGCATATGAGAATTTAGAAGCATGATACTATTGGAAATAAGTGTTACTTAAGCTTAGTTAAATATTATTACATGAATCTTTTCATTACAAGTGACACAAGTAAGGGACCATTCCGAACCCAACGGTTTGAGGTCTTCCCTTGCGAGGGGTGAGTGCGGCCTTAAATCTTTGTCCCGGTTCACACCGGGTGGCGACTCCATGTTATGTAATCCTTCCCAACTAGGCCGCGAGCCTAGGAACGGCGTCGCTCAGTTTCTGTGTCCCACACAGAGGGAAAGAGTAATGTCAAGCCATTACCTTGAAAAACAGTACTGATGAACGACGAATACAAAGCCACAGTGGAGCATCAACAGAGACTAAATCCAATCATGAAGGAGGTCATAAAGAAAGAAATTATTAAATAGTTGGATGCCGACATCATTTATACCATCTCTGACAGCACGTGGGTGAGTCATATGCAATGTGTGCCAAAGAAATGAGAATTAATGTAGTCACAAATGAAAAGAACGAGCTGATTCCAACAAGACTAGTGACTGGATGGAGAGTAGTATGGACTACAAGAAGCTGAACAAAGCAACAAGGAAAGATCAATTCCCGCTACCATTCATTAATCAGATGCTAGACAGATTAGCGGGACATGAGTTCTATTATTTTCTGGACGGATACTCGGGGTATAATCAGATTGCCATCGCCCTAGAAGATCAGGAAAAAAACCAATTTTACATGTCTGTATGGTACTTTTGCTTTCCATAGGATGCCATTTGGACTATGTAATGCTCATGCTACATTTCAACGTTGCATGATGACCATTTTCTCAGACATGCTGGAACAAAGTATGGAGGTTTTCATGGATGATTCTTCTGTATTTGAAGACTCGTTCGACCACTGCTTGCAAAATCTGGAAAAGGTGTTACAAAGGTGTGAAGATACCAACCTCGTACTCAACTAGGAGAAATACCACTTCATGGTGCATGAAGGCATTGTCTTGGGACATTAGATCTCACAAAAGGGAATCGAGGTAGATAAAGTAAAGATCGAGACAATTGAAAAACTACCTCCATCATCATCCGTCAAAAGGATTCGGAGTTTTCTCTGACGTGCAGGCTTTTACAAGAGATTTATCAAAGACTTCTCCAAGATTGCTAAACCTCTGTCCAATCTTCTGGAGAAAGATATGCATTTCAACTTAACCAAAGAATGCCACGAAGCTTTTGAGATCTTAAAACATAAGCTGGTCTCTGCCCCCATCATAGTAGCACCAGACTGGACCCTTCCATTTGAGGTGATATGCGATGCTAGTGACTTTGCTATAGCTGCAGTTTTGGGACAACGCAAAGCAAAATTTTTCCATACCATTTACTACTCCAGCAGAACTCTGAATGAAACACTACTCAACTACCCAACCATTGAAAATGAGTTTCTCGCAATTGTGTTTTCTTTTGATAAATTCTGCTCCTATTTGCTGGATCCCAAAGTGGTGGTCTACATAGATCATTCAGTAATTAAATATCTGATCGCGAAGAAAGATGCAAAACCCAGATTGATCCATTGGGTGCTTCTACTGTAAGAATTTGACGTGGAGATCCGAGACAGAAAAGGGACAGAGAACCAAGTGGCAAATCACTTATCAAGGCTTGATAATGGAGAAACAACTAGCAATGAACTGACAATCAAAGAAATTTTTCCAGATGAACAGTTGGTTGCCATGAAACAATAGGATGTCCCTTGGTATGCTGACTATGTAAACTATATAGTATCGGGAAAATGGCCATTGGAATGGACACGTCAGCAATGAAAGAAGTTCTTCAAAGAAGTCAAGCACTATATCTGGGATGAGCCGTACTTGTTCAACCGTTGTGCTGATCAATTACTAAGGTGTTGTGTTCCACATGAGGAGGTCAATATTATCTTGAAGCACTGTCATTCATCACTATACGGCGGACACTTCAGCGGAAATAAAACTGCAGCCAAAATCCTACAATCAGGTTTGTTTTGGCCCACTCTGTTTAAAGATGCTTACTTATTTACTCTTCAATATGACAGGTGCCAGAGAACAGGAAATATATCGAGGAGAAATGAAGGACCTCTGCAAAATATTCTGGATGTTGAGATATTTGATGTATGGGGGATTGATTTTATGGGACCTTTTGTTCCATCATTCAGAGTCCTATACATACTAGTTGTAGTAGACTACGTCTCCAAATGGGTTGAAGCAATAGCACTGCCATCAAATAATTCAAAAGTGGTGATAAAATTCCTTAAAAAGAATATTTTCACTCGCTTCGGAATACCTCGGGCAATTATCAGTGATGGTGGAACACATTTCTGCAACAGATACTTCGATGCACTCTTATCCAAATACGGAGTTATTCATAAAGTTGTCATTGCCTACCATCCATAGTCAAATGGACAGGTTGAAGTTTCAAACATGGAGATAAAAAGAATCTTGGAAAGAACCGTTGGATCAACAAGAAGAGACTGGTCTACAAAACTGGATGACGCATTATGGGCCTACCAGACAGCTTACAAAACACCCATTGGTATGTCCTCATATCGAATGGTGTTTGGGAAAGCATGCCATCTGCCAGTGAAGCTTGAACACAAAGCGTACTGGGCAGTGAAAAGTTAAATCTCGATCCATAAAAAATAGGAGAAAAATGGCTCCACCAACTCAACGAATTCGAGGAATTTCGCCTACAGACTTTTGAGAATGCTTGAATATACAAAGAAAAGACCAAGAAGTCGCATGATCCATAAATAGTGCGCCGACAACTTGAACCAAGGCAGCATGTATTGTTATACAATTCAATGTTGAACTTTTCCCTGGAAAGCTGAAATCAAGGTGGTCGGGTCCATTTTTGATTACTAAGGTTTTACCATATGGAGCTGTTGAGTTACTTCATCCCAACACCAATGATACATTCAAAGTTAACAGCCAGCGTGTCAAACACTACTGAGGAGAATCATTTGAGCGATAAAAACAAAATATCACACTTTCAGATCCAGCCTAATGTTCGGGCAGTCATGTCTAGCTGACGATATTAAACTTAGCGCTAGCAAGGAGGCAACCCATGCAAATTGTGTATATATTCAGATTTGCTGTGTTTTATTTTTTGTGTGTTTAATTTTTGTAGGTAAAGTCACATTTCAGGATGAAGACGTTCTTGCAAATCTTCACAAGCAATTTCATTCTCTCCCTCAAAACTCTCTGATGAAAGTCTACAAAGCTCGCTTGGAACGAATGAGACTTCTGATGATCAAAGGTATTCATAATGACATTCATTGGATTATTGAAGCACGGGTCCGATTGGCATGTGAGCCTCTGACTATTTTATTTCATATCTGTCTGGTTTAGGAAGAGGCACATATGCTAAGAAAAGAAAAGCTAAAAGACTAGGTGTTTGCTATAAATGTGCACGCATGACATGTAATATAGGTTGTCGTTATTTAGGAATGGTGTTTGATAACTGTGAAGATAAAATTAAATTCATTAGGGATGACATGAGTAAGGAGTCTTTGGATGACATATCATTGAATCTTGAGACGCATTCTAGTGGATATATGTATCACGCAATTCGCATGTTACATGCACAATTCCAAAAAGAAAAACAACATTTAAGTCTCGGGAATCTGACTTTAAAAGACCTTGTTTGCCAATTTATAAGAAAATTGGATGAGAAGCTTGTCCTTGACGCAGAAACGTCATTCAAGCCATTACTTATTGTAAATATTATTATCTCTTTTTATTTATCTAATAATTATGATTTGTTTTGTTATTTTCTTTTATTTTCTCTGATAGGATCCAGACTTTCACGATATATTTTACCGTTTAGCTAATAATTATCATTTGGCAGGTACTAACGCTATTATTACTCACCCTTTTTCAAGTTATATAAATTCAACTCATCATTGCACTCTTGAAGGCATCCAGACTTGAGAAAAAAATACATAAAAAAAATGGAAGCAACTTCAAGACGATAAATTGTAAATATTTGTGTGTTTTGCGGTACTAGTGTTGATTCTAAACCAGAATTCATAGCGACAGCACATGAATTGGGTCGAGTCATAGCTGAAAGGAATATGCACCTAGTATATGATGGTGGCAATCTTGGACTAATGAGGTACGTTTCAAGGGCCGTACAGGAATGAGGTAGTCAAGTTATGGGAATCATCCCAAAACCTTTGGCAGGGGTGAATCTTATAGGACCATCAAACGGAGAGGAACTTATCGTACCAGGTATGTCTGAATGACTGGTAGAAATGATTAACCGTGCTTATGCTTTTATTTCTTTGCCAGGTGGCTTGGGTACGATGGAGGAAATTTTTACAGTACTATATTGGGCGAACTTGAACATAAACTAGAAACCGATTGGACTGTTTAATGCTGATGGATTTTATGATTTTATTTGTTTGTTTCTTGATGATGCCCGGAGAAATGGTTTCGTGTCGAAGCCTGTAAAAGATATCCTCTTCACTGCCAGAACTGCCCATGATTTAATTGACAAACTTTTAGCCTTTGAACCACAAATTAACCCTATCCTTTCCAAGATTAACTGGTCTGATAATGATCGTGGTAAGAAACGTCGGATAAATCTGGATCTTAATCTTTAATTTTCTTTCTAGATGTAGAATTTCAGCTAACCAGCTACTGTCTTCTAAACTCTTCTTCTTCTTCTTCTTTTTAAGACATTGGGGACAATGTCTCAATTAGGTTTGGGGGTGGGGAATAGTTGACTAGTATCTTGTATTTATTTTTTGTTATGTTGTTTTTATTTGATTTTTAGTAAAAAAATTTCAAAAATTCAAAAAAAAATAAAAAAATATTTTGTTTTTTTGTGTTTTTAATTTGACTAATCCGGTGGAAATTAGTGTTTGAGATAACTGTGTAAGGAATTTCCACTCCTGAGACGTATCTCAACCTATTTCGTAATAAGTTATTTTTTGTTTATTTCATTTTGAATTATTTAATTTGTGAATTCTCCTTAATACTGACTAAATTGGATCTTCATATGCTCAGTTGACAGATATTATCAACATGCATGGTAACATACGACGATGAGTTGTAAGTGAAAAGTTTGTAATATTCAGTGCTCTAGTTTAATTGGAGGAAGCATCTAAAAAAGTAATGAAAAAAAATCTTAGATTCGAGTAATTTAGTCCGTATGAGTGTTTTAACACCTAGTGCCCTAAAGCCAACTGGTTTGGGAGTCTCTGGCCCAAAAATCGCTACATGGATTAAAGATGTTATTAAAAAAAAACACATCTGAGATCCGAGTAATTAAGTCCGTAGGGATGTGTTAACATCTAGTGCCCTAAAACCAATTGGTTTGAGAGTTATTGGCCCAAAGCTCGCTACATTGATCAAAGATGTTATGGAAACAAAAGAGATATCTGAAATCAGAGTAATTAAGTCTGTAAGGGTGTCTTAACACCTAGTGCCCTAAAGCCAACTGGCTTGGGAGTCATTGACCCAAAACTCGCTACATGAACGGAAGATATTGTATATAAATAAAACAAAAAAAATTCCATTGCCAAAAAAAGGTGTGAATTCTGATTTAACTTTAGGAAAAAATATTACTCTATTTTCAACTACACTTATGAATATTGTGGGTACAATGATTTTATTAATACCTTGTTGGTTGTGTATATGAAAAATTGTAAAAATAATCGGAGAATTTACTTATTTAGTAATTTAGAAAGAAAGAAAACAACTACTAACTTGGATAAGAAGTTTCACTTGTTTAGTCACTAACTTGTTTATTCTCTTTTCTCTTATCTTTTTGCTTTTATGTGCAATAGATTGACGTTTGTGGGTATCGTCACTGTAAGCCCTCACGAGACTACAACTTGTCCACTAGGGACACCTAAGGGTTTAAAGGCTTGTTGCTTACGCTAAATGCAACCGTGATCCCTACGAAGTGACTTAGTTTAATTTTAATTGTTTGTTGTATTTTATTTTATTATTTTGCTCGAGGACCAGCAAAATGTTAGGTTTGGGGGTGTGATGAGCGAAAATATATCATTATTTACCGCCCTTTTTACTTAATATTTTGTATAGTTTCTCGAGTTCTATGAACGTTTTGATGTGTTTTAATTTATTTTGTAGATAAAATAAAATCGGGACTTAATGGAATCATTCAGGACGAAATGTGGAACAAATAAGGGCAAAAACTGGATTTGACATTTTGATTTTGGAGATTAAAAACTTGAAATGGCGTTCTAACGAAGTACATTTTCGAAAATTCTAACTTTGCGCAATTGTCATATTTTGACCATAACTTATTACTATGATATTGGATTGAGGTGGTTCAGGTTCTAAATTAAAGAAGACTCAAAGATCTAAAACTTTGAAGTTCATAATAATTTCGAATTCTGAAGTTTACATGACCGAAATTGATAAAACATTCGAAAGTTTGTTATGTGTAATTATTTAAGTCATTTTCAAAATAAAAAAAATAAAAAAAATAAAAATTGTCAAACTTCCACCAAAGATGCTTGCATGTTTGGTGGAGGATTTGGTACCATGTTTGGTGACATGTTTGATGCCATGTTTGGTGGAGCAATTGATGGATGCCTTTAGATTTGCCTATAAATACCAAGCTAAACTTTGTTAATTTTTCATGTTTTCTTTGGAGGAATTTCTCCATGAAAACCTAAAGAAAAGTGTCTTGTATATTTATTTAAGTTTTCTTATATTTTCTTTTTATTTAATTAATAAAATTTTGTGTGTTTTCATTTACAGCATGAGCAGGTAATCTCATTCTGCTGGGTAAAAATGTGAGACTTTTAATATAATAAATTAGATTTATCTCTCTTATTTTAATTAAAATTTGGATTAATTAGTTACCGCCTATATGGCCGGTTTAGGTGACAACCTTATTTACTGCCTATATGGTCGGTTTTATATTCCAGACGTAGTTTCCACCTATATGGTCGGTTTAAGTAATAACCTTGTTACCGCCTATATGGTCGGTTGGACTTAATTGAGACAAATGAAAATTCTGCTTTTATGGTCTGGTTAAATATAATTAATTAATCGGTAAACATTGACAATAAGGAGATTTCTAATTTTGAAATATTAAAAGTGGATCATTTAACCCCCATCATTTTCTTTCATTATTGTAATTTTACTTTTATTTATTTTCAAGTTATTTTTTTATGACGTTTTGTTTAATTAAGTTTTTAGTAATCCTAGGTATGTGTCGTAGCTAAATACATAATCTAGGGTGTGATGAATTCCAATATCACCGGTTTATAAAGTTATTTATTTTATGTCTTGGGTAATATAAATGTTTATTTATTGAGTCTTAAGCTTAATGCTTCTTATTAACTGGCCATTAATAAGATTGATTTGGTAAACTTAAAATAAACTTGACGAAGGAATTTTAGGTTTTAGCCTTAGACTCAATAGCTCACGATCTCACCTCAGGGCATGGTGACCCTTAGGTAGATTTCCTTACAGGATAGACATATACCTGTCTGGCGGGGGTAGTCACAATTGGAATTTATTCTTAATGAATTCAGGTAACTTGGTTAACATAGACATATGATTAATTGGGTTATTTGGGTATTAGCATCTGACCATCGACATAGACTTTTGCATATTTTCGTTTTCCAGGTTAAGAAACTGATATATTGCACAAATATGAGATAACCACTTCATATTTAAAAGATATTGGAAGGATTCACAACCCTAGATAGTTTTATAATATTGAATTTTCCTTTAATTTACCTTCATGCTGTTTTATTTGTTTTAGCAAAAATCACCATCCAATCAACAAACCAATCTATTAGGTACTTGTAAACATTTAACTTCATAAATTGATAGCTAAGGTATTAAGTCCTCGTGGGATCGATACATTTTATACTACTTGAACGATACATGCGCTTGTGTTATACGTGTGTGATCACGCCGATCAAACAAGTGAAAATTAACAAGTAAATGGGGACATAAAAGAGAGTGCATTTAACATAGTGAAGGATGCAAAACACAACATCATAATGAAGAGATCGAGGAGCATCTATGAACTGACTTACAATATAAACAACATAGGCAATGTCTGGTCGAGTGACAGTGAGATAAATGAGACTACCAACTAATTATCTATAGAGAGTAGGATCATCAAGATGAAAGTCATCCGTACGTGTAAGTTTAGTATTATATTCGACATGGGTTGGAACTGTCTTGTTATCTTTAAGGCCGGCTAGAAATAAGATTAGAAGCATACTTAGCTTGAGAGAGATGATAGCCATCATCAGAGGAAGTAACTTCAAGGCCCAAGAAGTAACTGAGAGAACTAAGGTCTTTCATTTCGAATTATTGACTAAGAGACTGTTTAAGATCCATAATTCCTGAATGATTATCCCTAGTAATAATCATGTCATCAATATAAAGAAGTCACATCACGATGTCTATATCAGATTTATGAAGGAATGAGGCAGAGTCATGTGGACTGGAGGTGAACCCAAGCTGACAAATAGTCGTACTAAACTTGGCAAACTATGGACGAGGAGCTTGTTTTAGACTATATAGGGTCTGACGTACGCGATATACCTTGTGTGGTGGATGATCAAGAGCATGAAGGGGTTTCATGTCAACTTCTTAAGCTAGATCACCATTGAGAAAAGCATTCTTGATATCCATCTGAAACAAACTCCATTGTCGAGCAGCAGCAATGGCAAGTAGGCTGCGTACTGAGGTAAGATGAGCAACCAGAGCAAATGTCTCCTCATAGTCAACCTCATATTCCAAAGTGAAGCCCTTAACAACAAGACGTGTTTTATAACGCTCAATAGAACCACCTGGATGTGTTTTATTTGCATCCCACTGAAGTTTGACCGGGAGGAAGATCAACTAGGTCCCAAATATCAGTTTTTACCAAAACATGTAATTCATCTTGCATAGCTTTGCATGGGTTTTATGGGGGATATCCGGTAACGCAGCGGAACGCGGAAAATCAAAGTTTTCCGATTTCAATAATTTTTCTTGGATCAATTAAATAAACTTATTTATTTAATTACCCAATACTTAAAAACTGAAATTTAACTCAAGAAATCATATTTCTTTAAAATTATTGTTTGACCTCTTAACTTTGCTTTTTGTTCATTTTAGTCCTCAAATTATCAAAAATAATTTTGGATAATTTCAAATCAATTCTAAAATGATTTTCAACATGTCCAATATACGAGATTACAAATTGCAACAAGAACCCCAAAAAAGTCCAAATTGCTGTGAGCCCCTCAACTTGGGGGCAAATTGTGCATTTTGCTCTTTTCTTGTTCAAAACATGTCAAGATCAAATCCAATCAACCCAAAATTAAATATGCATAATATACACACCATAACACATCACATATATGAAAAACCTCAAATTTGAAAAGGGTTATGAACCTTAATTTTATAATTTCTTCAAATTGATAAATTACAACAAATTAATCAAATCCAGTGTTTCAATCAAGTCTCTACAACACCAAACAAGTCACACCATTTTGAAATAATTCTAGAACAATTCTAGGTCACCAAGGAGTGGCTCAACAACTCTAGAATGACAACTAGATAATCAAATGACCATAGGAATGCTTAATAACATCTTATAAGATTCCTTTGAATATCATACATGCATACACCCATCATCAAACTTCCAACCATCAAAAACACAAAGAAGAAAGAGTATGAAAACTTAATAACAACATAGAAGTTAGCCAAGATCAAGAGCAATAATTTTCCTACTAATAATAAGTTGGAAATACTTACTTATTTCCAAGCTTTTCTTGATTTCCTTTTGTTTTTCTTCTCTTTTCTCTCAAACTTCTTTTGTTTATGTTTTGGAGGCTTACCAAAGGTTGAAGAAAATGAAAAAATTAACACTTTAAATATTATGGTTGTGGCCGAAAATTGGAGAAAAAATATCTAAAATATTTTTGTAATTTTTAAAACTAATTTTAACGAATACAAAATCAATTTGATAACCTTTTTCCTTTAAAATTAAAGTCAACAATTTACACTTATAATCATTACCTAACTTTATCATGTCATGAAAAATTTATATTTTAATTATCTTAATTATTTAACAATTAAATAATTAAATAATTAATTAAATACAAATATCTTAAATATATATATAATATTTACTTTAAATATCCCAAATATATATATTAATGATATATGTCAAATATCATAATTTGAAAATTAATCGATCTGTATTTCATAATATCATATATTAAATATAAATACACACTAATTAGGAAATGACGGTTCGACCCATAAAGTATGTATCTTTCGTTTAACCGTTAAACGACTTATAAATAATCAACATTATTCATAAAAGTTACCCTAGTGCTCTAGGAGTATATTTCACTAGTGAGACTCTCTATATTCAGACATATCCGTCACGAATTCTAATTTTGTGTCCATAATTTACCCACCCGTAAATTATGACGACCACAGATAAACTCGCTGAATCATACAGGTCGAGGTCATGCATATGTCTAATTCCTCCGTCACAGGTATCCGGATATATCCCATAGATATAGATGTAAACGTCAAATCTCTATAGGGACAATCCTATCGACGTCTCTATTAGCAATCTCTAAAAGAACACTTAGAACTCACTTCTAAAGTGAACCACGGGCCCATGGTTTTTATCTGATTGCTAATCATATATGGACTACTTATGCTCTGTACACAGAACTGATGGATCCTATCGCGACACATACATGACACCTTGAGGATCTGTCCATACCCAATGAACATGCGGAGGTCTGATCTATATAGATTGATGACGTGACTGTCATCTAAGTGCGGAAGATGTCTCATGTGCCCACAGTGTTATCTCAAGTCGAAGAATCACAAATGTTACTCAACCCGAGAAGATTCTTATTGACATTGGTGTATCATCCATTAAGAATCTTCGGTGTGTCATTCAGTGTTTATCCGCTATAAACACCAACACGTATATACGAGTCTCCAAGACTCGTGGTTCATTGAGAAACCATTGGAATCATATATTCCCGTATACGACATGTACCGGTCTCAACGAGTTTACTTTACTGACCAAGTAGTGTAAACCTTGACCAGGAACAGTCTAAGAATGACAACGTCATGATACAACTCAATGTCAGTTGCGACGTTTTTGCAACTGCATCATGACTAATCATTCTAAGGTCAAATATGTCTTTACCATATTAAGAGATATATTATATTATAGAAACTATTTATTTTATTCATAATAAAATATTTACAAGAGTATTTAAAAGGAAATACAACATGGAATTAGCGTTCTGAGCACCAACCCCAACAAAATCTATAACTTGCTCTAGTGCCAATATCGATTGTATCTAATACCCATCGACTCCACATGTTTATCAAATAACTTCGGAGGTATTGCCTTTGTAAGCGGGTATGCTATATTATCTTCACTTTGTACCTTGCACATGACAATGTCCCCTCTCGACACAATCTCTCGAATGATGTGGTACTTGATTTCCACATGCTTCGACTTCTGATGCGCCCTCGGTTCCTTTGCTTGTGCAATGGCTCCAGTATTATCACAGTATAACGAAATCACATTCTCGATAATTGGGACCACTCCCAATTCTGTGATAAAGTTCTTAATCCATACAACTTCTTTTGCAGCTTCAGAAGCTGCAATATATTCCACCTCTGTGGTGGAATCTGCTGTTGACCCCTGTTTGGAACTCTTCCAACAAACTGCATCTCCGTTAATTGTAAAGATGAAACCAGATATAGACTTTCTATCATCAAGATCGGATTGGAAGTCGGAATCTGTATACCAATTAACTTTCAGTTCATTTCCTCTATATATAATCAATTTATCCTTAGTACCTTTGAGATACTTCATGATATGTTTAATGGTCATTACCTGGATTAGACTGATATCTACTGGTTACGCTAACAGTGAAACTGATATCAGGCCTAGTACATAACATGACATACATTATGCTACCCAAACACGAAGCATAAGGTTGATTAGACATTCTAACATTCTCATCTTCTATTTGCGGACACATCTTCTTTGAAAGGTGAATCCATGTCTGAACGGTATATTTTCTGTCTTGTAGTTACCAAAATTATACTGTTCTAAGATCTTATCCATGTATGTTGATTGGGATAACCCAATCAGCTTCATTTCTCTATCTCTATATATGCCTAAAACATATGAAGCTTCTCTCAGGTCCTTCATGGAGAAATTCTTACAGAGGTAAGCTTTGACGCCTTGCATCATCCCTATATCATTCCCAATGATTAGGATGTCGTCAACATAGAGGACTAAAAATACCACCATGCTCCCACTGGCCTTCTGATACACGCAGGATTCTTCTGAATTCTTGAGAAAAACAGACAATCTAATAATCTCGTCGAATTGAAGATTCCAACTTCGTGAAGCTTGTTTAAGTCCATAAATGGACTTCTGAAGCTTACATACCATACCCGAGTTCTCGCTGGATGCAAAACCCTCCGGCTGTTCCATATAGATTTCTTCATCAAGAAATCAATTCAGAAGAGTCGTTTTGATATCCATTTGTCAAATCTCGTAATCATGACATGCAGGTATATAAAGTAAAATCCTAATAGACTTAAGCATTGCTACTTGTGAAAAATTTTCATCGTAGTCGACGCCAGGTCGCTGCGTGTAACCTTTTGCTACCAGTCGGGCCTTATAGGTTTCAAATTTTCCATCACGCTTGCGCTTCCGCTTGTAAACCCATTTACAACTGATAGGAACAATTCCTTCAGGAAACGGAACCAAATCTCAAACTTGATTCCTATGCGTTGAGTCTAACTTGGATTTTATGGCATTTTGCCGCTTCACGAAGTCGATGTCCAACATCGATTCTCTATAGGTAAAAGGGTCAGTCTCTTCAACTAAGAGAACATCGAGACTATTTTCTTGTATCAAATACAAGCGTTCAGGAGGTCTAGATACCTAGATACCATTTGTGACCTACGGAGTGTGTGTGTAGAATATTCTTCATCTACTTGAACTTCAGGTTCCTCTGTTGGTTTGTTGCTTTCAAGTTGGACTTACCAAGTTCAATCTGTCTATGATTACCATCTTCTGAAAAAAATTCTACCTCTATAAATTTTATGAAGTGGGCTACGAACACATTTCGATGCTCGATATTATAGAATAGATATCCCTTTGTATTCGAAGGATATCCAACAAACCTAAACTTTTGCCCTCGATGCGAAAACTTATTTTGCTAAGCCATCATAACATAGACATGACAACCTCAAACCTTAACATAATTTATATTTGGTTTCCTACCAGTCCATATCTCATATGGAGTCGTATGAACAACTTTTGAAGGAATCTTATTCAAAGGATGTGCAAATGTTAAAAAATAGTAGCCCCATAAGTAATAGGGCAAATTTGTAAAACTCAACATAGATCAGACCATATCCAATAAAGTCTGATTTCTCATTTCAAACACTCCATTGTGTTGTGGAGTACTTGGGGGAGTATATTGAGCGAGAATCTCATTCTCCTTCATATAATCCATGAACTCGCTGCTCATATATTCGTCGCCTCAATCAAATCGAAGGCATTTAATATATTGACCAGTCTATTTTTCTACTTCATTACGGAACTCTTTGAACTTTTCAAAGGTTTATGAATTATGTCTCATCAGATAGACATAACCGTACCGTGATAGATCATCGTTATGGGTAACGAAGTACGAATAACCGATATGAGCAGTCTGACTTAGTAGATCACACACATCAGAATGTACGAGTTCTAGTAAGTTAGTGGCTCGGTGTCCAACACCAGAAAATGGGGCTTTGGTCATCTTATCCTGAATATATGATTCACAAGTTGGATATGGTTTAATGGTGAGATCTAGTATCAAACCATTCCTAACCAATTGGGTAAGGCGTTTCACGCCTATATGACCCAGCCTTATATGCCAAAGTTCAGTATTATTAACTACAGGTAAACTACGTTTATTAATCCTAGTATTTAAAATATCTCTAGAAGTATGCAATGTGTAAAGACCATGCTCATTTGGACAACAAAGGATCTGAATATTATGTTTATCATATAGATACAAATAACAGTTCTTAATATTAACATGATAACCTTTTGTATCTAATACAAAAAAAGATATAATATTTGATACACATCCTGGTACAATGTAGCAATCATACAAAAAAAGGCTCCCACTGGGCAAGAGGATCTCGCATACTCCCACTGCAACTGCATC